>VYZR01128636.1:7537-18707 GCA_013400675.1 Oxylabes madagascariensis
AAAACAGGTGGGAATCAGATTGGGGGATAGAATTAAACTTTTTCCCTTTCACTTTATTTTGTTGTCTGGGTGCATACCATTGCCATAAGGGCCAAGTTATAAATTAACACAACTGTTCTCTCCCGGTAAAAGCAACCAGCTCCAAAAAAACAGAAGTGCAGGACAGGAGATGTCCCTTTAAGAGGAGACGGAGGAAAACTTGGAAATGATCCTTGGCTTCTGTATTAATTGTTAACAATGACATTGAACAAGGCCAAAAGTGTTCTCCTAATTAAATTTCACCCTGAACCAGTTAAGTATTTGTAGGCAGGTTTCACCTTTATGTTGCTGGGTAATGTGCTACGTTTATAGCCTGAGAAATAAAGCACTGGCATGAGGCTCCTTTTTTATTGGTGTTGAGGGCCTGTCTCCTCAACTGGCTCTGAATCTGAGGTTGACTTTCTCTTTTGGAATGGCTGCATACAAATTANGCGGTAGGTAAGTATGTTTCTGGCAGTTGGTGCTGTGCTCTTCTCAATGTGTTCCCTTTGTTCTTCCAGATTAAAAAAAAAAAAAGTAGGTTTGAAGGAGTCTAAAGAACTTTTTTTTCCTATCGTGCTGCTCTCTGAATGAGCACCAGAAGTTTAAAATGACAATTTCATTTCTTGTTAGTCAAATTTCTTGGGATATTTATCAGTCCTTATCCTATCTCCTCCATTCCTGCGTAGACAAATTAATTTCTAAGATAAGGAGTGGCTGCAATGCAGACCTGCTATGAGATGCCACAGCAGAACTGGTGTTGGCTCACACCCTTGCCCCTTTTCTCTTTTATTTGCTGTGCAGCCTGCTTGTCAAAATCTCTTGTATTACTTAACTTAATTACTTAATTTCAATTTCTGAAGAAGCTTAAAGTAACATGTGGAAAAGCCATTCGTTCCCAAACAATTTAAACAATTATATTAAAATATTCTGTGTACTGAAAAGAGATAAAGCTTCTGTGGCTTACACCTTGAATGAGCCTGTAAATACACATCTGTTTGTTTTATAATGGTTTCAGCTTGTGTCCTTTCTCCAAAAATCATCTTTTAGAGACAAAAACCATCCACAAGCACTCACTGTGACAATGTCTGCCCAACCTATAGTCTCAACACTCAACAGTCACTGCAGCCTGTTGTCTTTCAGCAGAAAAATCACAAAATTGCAATTTTCCCTTATTATATATCTCTACCCATTACAAAAAATGAGAATACAGTTCTGCACACAAGAAGAGGAGTACTTTCGGAGAATCATGGCTGAATATTAGCATTTCTGTCATAAAATCTTGAAGCTTCTTCAGAAATTGAAATTAAGTAATTAAGTTAAGTAATACAAGAGATTTTGACAANTCTGACTTTTGGTTATAAATTTCAACTGTTTCACGAAACTTGGGGACTTTTCCTGAAGAACTGAAAAGTGGATTTTCCTCACATTCTTCATAACATATACCACCACGAATTCTAGTGAAGATGAGAGAAAATAATGAGTAAATCTCTTCAGAATAGCAACTATTTCTCAATGTCCATCCTCCCATATCTGTTGTTAATGAGCTCAGGGGATTAATATGAGTATCAACACTCTACATCATCATGAAATCAGTAGTCTCTGATACTTCTGTGGTAAACACAGTGACACTTATTTTATATCTTAGATTTAGTAGCAGGAGGTCAATTACTGATTACTAACTGACTTGTCTTCACTTAGTCTTAGAAACCAAGTAAGACAAATTAGAAGATAATTTTTAAATAGGACTAAATAAAGATAATTTTACTGATCCCAAAGTAATTTTTTTAATATAATTTGCATAATTTTCTTAATAAGCAAATAAACTTTAGAATGCAGAAGACTGCTTTAGATTAAGAATCTAAAATATAAAAATTGCACAAAACTTTGTTGTGCAGCTTTATATTGCATTTATTGCACATTAACTTTCAGTGATACATATATCATTGTAAATATGCATTTTTAAATTCCTCTGAATGGGGGAACATAGAAACATGTCTTGTTCGCACAATTTATCTCACTAGGAGTGCAGCAAAATGTATTTTACCACTGTATATGAGTAAGAATAATTGGGGTTTTATGTAGTTTATATCACTCTGGAATCAGGCTTCACGTGTGTGAGAGTGTACAGGAAGCAGGAACCACCTGGTGAAACACAGGCGGGGCACAGAGGGTGGGGGGAATGGCCAGAGCACAGCCTCTTTGTTCCAATATTTCTTTCTCTGGTTTGCCAACTGATGGGCTGCGGTTTTCTGAGGTCACACATCAGACAGTGGGTCAGCAGGCACACTTCTCACTAGATGGAGGAAATCAACCTTCAAAATACACTAGGAAAGGTCACTAATCATTTGCATCAGACTGGAAAATCAAAAGCAGACTCAATGAGCGTATTTGTTTTCTGGGATGCTGTGAGAGGTCAGTAGAAGCTGTAGAGAAATGTATTGTGCTGCCTTGGCCACAATAAATGCAACCAAGTACACAGACTGCATAAAATATAGATGTGATTCATTGCAGCAAGATCAAAGGGCAGCTAAAAAGTGATACATGCTATTTTCTGATTAAAGTGTCAGACAATATGATGTAGGTGCTATGGTCTGACACACTGTGGGCTTGCACGTGGTTCTGCTGGGATGGATTACCCTTCTAAAGTTTCTGGGGATGGAGAGCCTCAGTCATAGGCTCTTTAGGAAGGACAGGAAGGAGGAGACAAGGAGGGGGTGTCACCACCAACCAAAGACCAGCTGGAGTTCATGGAGCTCTGTGGGGATGGGTGAGGAGATGACAAAGACCTCACAGGGAGGGCAGGGGTAGGTGACATTGTAGCAGGGATGTGCCACAGGGCAGGGGCAGGTGACAGGGTGGCAGGGATGTGCCACAGACTGCAGGAAGAGTCAGTGAGCCCCTCTATGGACAGACAGGAGCAGCTTTGTGTTCACAAGCCCTGGTCCAAGGAGAACTTCAACCACCCCAAATGAGAACCATGGGTTGCATTGGACTGGGTTGGGAGGAAATTTAAATATTGTCTAATCCAATCCCCTGCCATGAGCAGAGACGCCTTCCACTGTCCCAATGTCCAGTCTGGCCTTGGACACCGCCAGGGATCCAGGGGCAGCCACAGCTTCTCTGGGCATCCTATGCCAGGGCCTCCCCACCCTCACAGGGAACAATTTCTTCCTAATAACTAATAACTAAACCCACCTACCTTTTCTTCCTGACTTCCCAAAAACTGAACCTACCAAGACAGGCTGTGATGACTGTGAAATGGTGGAATCTGAGATTCTTTGGGTGGTGAGGACCCATTGAGCACCATGTTCAGTGGCCTGGACTTCAGGAGAGGAGAATTTGGCCCCTTCACAGATCTGCTTGGTCAAGTATGATAGGTTTAAGTACAGGAGGCAATTGGGCCTCAATAAAGCTGATTAATATTCACTGATCGTCTCCTCCAAATTCAGGAGAAAAATATCCCAACAAAGAAAAAGTCAGACAAAGATGCCAGGAGTCCTGTGTGGGTGAACAAGGAGCCCCTGGACAAGCAGAAAACACAAAAAGGGAATCTCTAGAGCATGGAAGCAATCACAGCTAGCCTGGGAGGCATACAGAGAAGTTGTCTAGGATCAGATTACGAAAGGTAAAACCCTGATAGAGATAAATCTTTCCAGGGATATCAAGGGCAACAAGAAAAATTTCTGTAGGTACGTTGGTGACAAAAGGAAAAGCAGGGAAATTGTGGGCTCACTCTGGAAGAAAATGGGAGACCCAGCACATGGAGAATGATGAGGTACTCAACAACGTGCCTCAGTTTCACCAAGAAGTGCTCCAGTTACAGTGGCCAAGGTATAGAAGGTGAAGGGAGGGGCTGAAGACCTGTCCAGTGTGGGAGGAGATGAGGCTGGAGACCATCCAAGGAACTGGTAGGTTCCCAGGGCCATGGGACCTGACAAGATGCTCCCATGGGTCATGAGGGAACCGTCAGGGGAAGTGGCTAAGCCACTCTTTATCATATTTGAGAAGTCATGGCAGTCTGGTGGAGGTCTCACTGACTGTAAAAAAGGAAATATAACCCTGCTATTAATAGAGGAATTAAGGGACACCCAGGGAACTACAGGGCAAGCAGTGCCTGTGGGAAGATAGAGCAGATCCTTCTCAAAATTATGATAAGGCACATGGAAAATAAGGAGATGATTTCTGACATCTTCATGTGGCTCCACTGAGGGCAAGTTGGGCTGGAGAACTCTGGTGGGTTCTATGATGCAGCGACAGCACTGGTGGATGAGAAAGAGCAATTGGTGTTCTTCCCTCATTTTTTATCTTGAAGGTTGTGCCTCTACTATTTTTGACTTGGAGAAATTCCTTTATTACATGTGACTCATGCTACTATAACAGGTTCATAGTTTCTCTAAACTGTGTGTTCACAGCTTCTTTATAAGAGTGAAAAGGCACTAACGGGGAATTTTTGATTAAGCAATTAAAGCATGGGTTGTTTGTGTAAATATAGAGTGTACATTTACATACATATTTATATACATGTATATATCTGCATTTTCTACAGGTTTTGTCATATATGTCATGTTTCATCTGAGAATAGAGAGAGAAAAGTGGAAGTAGTATTACAAAGACGTTAATTAAGCTCATCAACCTAATGTAGTTGTTCTTCTGATGTATGTTGATAAAATTTTCTTCCATTTTAGAAAAATTGATGAGCATGGGGAGAACAGTGCATCTTTGTGGGTATTTTATTTATAAAATACCCCAGTTTGCTACCATAGATTCA
Source organism: Oxylabes madagascariensis (assembly GCA_013400675.1). Lineage (NCBI taxonomy): Eukaryota > Metazoa > Chordata > Aves > Passeriformes > Timaliidae > Oxylabes > Oxylabes madagascariensis. The sequence goes on from VYZR01128636.1 coordinate 12,327, forward strand.
CAGAATGGTTTGGGTGGGAGAGGACATTTAAAAGCTAAACAGTCCAACTCCCTGCCATGGGCAGGGACACCCTGAACCAGACCTCTGAGGTCACTCAGGGCCCTATCCAACCTGACCTTGAGTGTTTCCAAGGATGGAGCAGCACCACCTCTCTGGTAAACCTCTTCCAGTGTTTCACTACCCTCACTGTAAAAAAACTTCTTCCTTATAGCTAATCTAAATTGACCCTCTTTTAGTTTAAAACCCTTTAGTATTTGTCCAGTCACAAATGGTCCTGCTAAAAAATTTGTCCCCAGTTACCTTTCCTTAGAAGCTTGCATGAAAATCGGCAGCATTACTTGAAAGTCAGAAGTGCTTCTTTATTTTGAAGCCATTTTTCCCTTTACTTAGGGATTTGCAAGTATTTCATTTTCATTATTTTTCAGGAGCCATTGCTGACCAGTGACCGGAATGAGGGAGGAGGTTTTCTGGTTCACAAAGGTAGGAGTCAGAGTGGTTTCCAGAAAAATCTGACCCAATATTTTTATAGTGTACATATATAGCACATGCCACTCACCACCTGCATTGGCTGCTCCACTCCCTGTTCCTTTCCAGCTCCTGAGCCGTGTGCTCTGAAAATGACAGAAAGTGTTGTTCAGCTGTGGCAGTGAGACCAGCTATTCACAAGCGGCTTTTTCACTCAGTAACGGTCACATTCCCCAAATATTTCTGGGAGTCCAAAGCCAGGCTTCCAAACCAGAGCAGCCCAGGGGCTGGGTGTGATGTGGTGGAGGAAAACTCGCCCCTGGTCCCAGCGCAACAGCTGAGCTGACTGAATGGCACGCACAGTTTACATGTGCAAACACAGAGTGGGCAGCAGGAATGGCTCAGCAAACATGTCCCAGTTAATTCCTTCATGGCATAAAAGACAGCACTTCAACTGAAACGGCTTGGGCATTTTTAAAAACATTTAGCAATCTTTTTCCCTCACCTCTGGTGCAAGCATTTCTCTGGCCTGCAAAAAAAAAAAAAAAAAGCATTTGTGTTTAATTTCTTCTGCAATGGGTCACTTTCTATTCAGATTCATGTCTGTCATGCATTTAGACTGCCTGAATGGATGAATAGTCTCCTGAAGTTAGATAATGGAGTGCTAAAACTCCACAATGAGATGTAGGGTACTGGTCTAGCATCCCCATCATACCAAAGGGAAGGGCCACCTGATACCCCCTTGATGCAACCAGAAAATAGTCAGATGAGCAAAAATCTTGGTATCAAGCAACCACTTCACAGAACTAAGGACCCTATTTAGATTAAAAAAGAGTGAAAAGTGTCACTGCTGTTCCAATGTGAGTGTTTTGGTAGTGTGATTTTTGATGGGTGCTGTGTTCCTTTCAGGCATCCACCCAACAGCTCTGTATTACCAGGGCTCAAAGGAACACTCCGTGATTCTCACCTGATATCTTTCACAAGTGATGCTGAAATAGTCTTGCACTGTCTTGTGAAAATCTCTATTGGTACAATTTGCTGGTAAATTACTGAGGACTCTCTCAAAGCTGCCTTTTTTACCTTATTCTGAGCTCTCTGTATATATGGATGATCCTTTTGGTTGTATCCCGATGTCACAGTGAATCAAGTGAATATATTGACAGTTTTGCAGCCCAGATCATCTCCTGAACTGCCACAAAGGAGTGTTTTGATTGAACAGGCAAAGGCTTATTAGCATTCCTTCACTGTCTCAAGACAGTCTGGATCTGTTCTCCCTGGTCAGTGTAACAGACTTCAAACCAGGGAACGTGTGCATCAGGCTGTGCTGGGGAGAGGCACTTTGATAACCTTCCCTTTTCCTACTTATCATCTTTCCCAGGGGCCTCTTGCTTTAGCTCTGTAGTAGAAATATTGATTGTACCAGCCCTGATCCCAGAGGATCTTACACAGATCCCTGTGCTTGCACTGCAGCAGTGGGGAAAGGTGGGGTTTCAGCAATTCTTCCCTGGCTGCCCAGCAGTAATTGAGCTCCCATCAGCACGACTCCTGGAAGAGACTTTAGGAACAGATAAGTAATGCTGGTAGAGTCACCCTTAAGGAGACTCCAGCTCCCATTCTGCTTCAGAATCTCTGAGGTTCCCCATGGCGTTGGCTTGGCATTCTCCCCGTGGCTCAGAGCACACAGAAACTGAAGCAAGTGTGGAAGGAGACACGGCTGGGCTGGCCCCTGAATGAAGTTATTCCAACCACGAGGATCTGTGAGCTGTGAGCACCACAGCCAAAAACAGCATGGGCAGAGTCATTTCCATTCAAAAGGGCTGTCCCAACCCTGTGCAACACAGAATTTGGTTTTATTGCTTTTCATCCAATTTATTTAGACTGAATATTCATTACGGAGGGACGAGAGGGGAAAAAGGGTGAATCTTCGTCTGAACTTAATCCCTCAGCAATCCTGTGATTCTCCAGGTCTCCCCGTTTCTAACAAGTATGGTCTGACTCTGAGCAGTTGAGTTACCCCTACCTAAATTCATTTAAATTAATTTTATAGCTAACCTGCTTGAAAAACTCATTCATATGACACAATTCTGGCTAAAGTTATTTCAAATGTCAATGTGGTCTTAATGCACATCTTAACTATTTCACAGGGGCCTCTCCTTTATCTGTTTTCATCTTGAAACAATCTGATTGCATGCAGGAGAATTAGTTACTTTCAGAATAGGAAAGACCATTCCCATGAATACTAATCTACAGCCCTTATTAAATTGGAGTTAAGGGGCAGTTGTGAGGGTAGGTGAGAGAAGAAGGAAGAGAAAGGAGTGTCTGAATGTGCAAGCTGGAATTTGAGATACATTTGCAGAAGCAGGAGGAGCAAAGCTGTACGGTGCACCACTTCCCTGCCCTCCTCAGGGCAGCACAGCCCCACACGGGTGTGTGCAGGTGCGAGGGGTTTTATCATGGGTAAGTGCTCAGGTTTGCCTGGGACAGCTACACAGACTGTGAAAGGCAGAAGCGGGCACAGCTGCATGTCTGGCATCTCTGCCTGCCTCTCCACCATGACCTTTTTTTCTGTTCCTATTACACTGAAGTCTCTTAACTAATTATGCAGGATCTCAGCCTGCTATGTGATCCTGTTAGCTCCAGGCATAACTGCAAATGAGACAAGAGATCTCAGCTGTGCTGCTCCTTACAGTGGCACTCATTCTTTGTCCGATGTTAATTATTCCTTGCAGCTGACAATGAAACAAAGACCAAAGAGTTAATTTTCAGTACAATGAAAACTCAGTGCTTGCTAATACATTCTATGTTCTGCTTATTTACCTAGAAAACACTGTTTGGTTTTGCAATGCGAATACTTGAAAAACAGGCGCTAGATAAAAAGTGAGAAACATGAGACACGAAGAAAAACATCAGATTTATTTGCTAGCCAGAAAGTATGTGCCACAAGCTGTTCTAACTGAGGCACAAACTTTGTAGGGGTTTTTCTCCCTTGTGCCTGCAGCTTTGATGGTGCCTTTCCCACTCTGGCACATCCTTGTAGTGGCCACCGCAAGACGTGGCACAGGACATGCAGGTGTGAGACTGACCTGACAGACAGCAGTGAGGGTGGGAGCACCCACACAACCCTCCTGGGTAGCCATGGCAGAGGGCAGAGGGAAGGAAATCTGCCCCTTCTCTCTGCAAGAGGAGCAGACATCTGCCCCTTCTTCCTTGGGGAGACCCAAAGGCTCTGCATAATGGGTCTGCTGGTGTCACTGAGGCTGTGAGCAGCACCCAGCCATTCAGATGAGGTTTATTCCTCCACTGGACTGTCCTACTTGCCTTGTTCTGTCACAATAACAAGGATGAAGAGTGCAAATCATCATCTGAAGCCCATCTGATTCTGAAATATAGCCAAATGTGTGTTTTGCACATCTGTGGGTGTCCCTTGTGCTTGGACTTTACCACGAAATTTGAAGACAACCTTATTCAGCCTTTCTGTACTTGCACATTATTTAGGTCAGGACTTTTTGCCAGCTCTAGGAGTCTCCCAGAGACATACAGGTTTTTTCCTCTGGCCTCTGCAGTGCCATCAGCTCTGTGTTCACCCCTGGGTAGAGTGGTTTGCTACATTCCACTTTGTTTTCCGTTCTGATTCCATCAGCTTGCATCTCAAAGTCAGTATATACTGCAGGATTTTTATATATTGTGGTCTCTGAAAGGTGTTTGTTGATCTTTATCCAAATTAGTTGAAAGTAAGTGAAAATATTAGATATCACCTTAGAGCAGCTTTCCTGTTCCTAAAGGGGTTCTGGAGAGAGATTTTTTGCAAGGACGTACAGTGACTGGAAAAGGGGGAGTTTGCCTTAAACTGAAGGTGAGTAGATTTGGATAAGGTATTAGAAAAAAATTGTTCCCTTTGAGGGTGGGGAGGCCTGGCAGAGGATGCCCAGAGAAGCTGTGGTTGCCCCTGGATCCCTGGCAGTGTCCAAGGCCAGGCTGGACACTGGGGCTTGGAGCAGCCTGGGACAGTGGAAGGTGTCCCTGCCCATGGCAGGGGGTGAAAAGAGAGAATTTTGAAGGTCCCTTCTAACCCAGACCATTCTGTAAGTCCATAACCACATTTTTCTGAGAAAATTGCCTAGAACAGATGCATCATGCAAATGTATTAATAAAAAATTAGATGTGCGTCCAATTCAGGTCCTTGTTTTACAGTGATGCAGTTTTAAATTCATAAAGTGTAGCATTTTCTAGTCAAATATTATGCAGACAGCCAACGCTATTAATGCAGAGGATGACTCTTACAGTTTTGTGGAATGCAATGTAATATTTGAGGATAAGACTTGCTCAATCCCTCTTGTAGAAGGCATTCCTATTCCATCCTTCTTCAGCCATATTTTGAGAGGGAGGGAAAATGAGTGTGATAAATGCAGCAAACAATTACCATCAGGAGGAGGTTATGCCTTATCCTCACAGCCTGAAGGAAGACAATGAATGCTGAGCACTTAAGTCCTTTTGCAGCTCAAGACTCTCTCTAATTGAGGCAGTACTTTGTTCTTTATAAGATATGTGAACTGCATGCCATAAAATTATACTCATTATTTGAAAAATAAAAGAATGAAAGAAATAGCCTGTACATGATGAAAAGCACTTAAAAGCTAAGGCCTCCTCAAGGTTTATATCTGTAGGTGAAGTTCTAATTACTAATAGAAACTATTACTAATAGAAACTATTACTAATAGAAACTATCATTACTAATAGAAACCAGGGGGGAGGGGAGTAAATTCAGATTAATATTTTCTGCTTCTAGTCATAATTCTTAATCACATACATTTTCGGAAGTGTCTGCTTCTGGATATTTCATCTAAAAATATTAAAGATTCTTTTGAAGAAAGAATATGTTCAACATGAACACATTTCCCCTTGTTTCAGATATGTTTTTAATATAACCAAGTGCTACTCTGTTTCAGTAAATTCAAGCTCTATCTAAGTAATAATGGAGCATATATTTTATTTTTGACTACTTACCATCTTTACACAATTTATTGTTCTGAAGTCACAAGGAAAAAACCTACTCAGAGGAGAAGCTTAACCCAGAAACTGTCAGTGTGTGTTAGTCTTCATTATTTCAAATACTACACACTTTTTTTTTTTTTTAATNGGAGTGAATAAGCTGTGAAGTCAAAAGATCAATCCAAACAGATAGCAATTCACAGTTGTTTGTAAGATCTGTGCATTCTAAATTTGCAAACAAATTATTGGACTGATAGATACATGTCACCTCTGATGCACAACCACAAAATCCTTTTATAAAAAATATTAAGCAGGAAAAGGTTTAATTGATGACTCTGGCCAATCACCTGCTTTAGACAATGTATTCTCACCTTCAGACTTTTCCTAAGTAATGAAAGTTTTTGAAATATATAGCTTAAATGCACTTTACACACAATATTGCTCAAATATAGCCACTCATAAGCAGGGAGACCATAACTCTTGTTCAAAACAGGCTGTTTAAAAAAAAAAACGAGCAACTCAAGGTTAGCCCTGCAAAACAACAAACTGTTTGTTCTTTACAAGACCTTCCTTCAAAAATATCAATACCAACANTGAAGAATTCCCACATGCCTGGATGGAAACACTTCCCTTCAAAGTGTAGAAAATGTCTAGCACCATTTGCTTAACATTTTCAAGCACAGTCACACTTTTACAAATATAGAAATGAAGTCAAGGGGAGGCAGGGCCAGAAACTCAACTGCTATAAAATGGACAATTCGTGAAGGCTATGGGACACTCACAAAAATAGGGATCTATGAAAGAAACTAAACTTTAGGCTGATCATTAGGAAAATGTTCTCAACACCCAGACTAGTTGGACCACGTGGGCACAACAAGTTCCAGGTGCAGAGCTCAGTGCATGTAACCAAAACTGAAAAATTTATCA
>VYZR01128717.1:9189-19278 GCA_013400675.1 Oxylabes madagascariensis
GAACATCTCCTTGAAATTGAAATTTCTGCAAAAAAGGATAAGGAACAAATGGTCAATTGAAAACTAAAAAAAAAATTGCCAAGAGCAGATGTTATTCAGCTTGTTGTTCTAGGACAATGCAACAATGCAATAGTGAAACTATTAGCAAGGGTGTGTAATTTCTTGCCTGAAATTGCCTTAGTAGCAGGACTGAAGAGTGACAAATGGGGTGTAAGTTCTTAGAAATTATTCCAGGGAAGATCTGAGGAACTGCAGGCCTGCAAGATTGACATCTATACAGGGTACATCAGTAGCATGATTAATAAGAACAGAAATAATGCACATCTGGAACTACTCCATGTCTTTTTCTATGGAAGTATTGCTTTATAAATGTAGAGTTCTTTAAAAATAAAAAAGCATGTAGATAAGGGTGACCTGGTAGGTACAGTCTACTTGGATTTCCAAAAAGCTTTTTACAAAATCCCTCAGTAAAGATTTAGCTTTTAAGAAAACTAAACATCTGGGGGATGTTTAAAGGGGAATTTTTGTTTAGATGAATATCTGAATGAAAGACAGAAAACAGAGGTTAGGAGTAAATGTTTAGTTTCATGTTGAAATGAACTCACCAGAAGAATTCTGCAGGGACTGTTTGATATATTTAAAATGTTCTTCAAAAGGGATGAGCACTGAGGTCAAGTTTGCTAATTATGTTCACTTACCCAGAATATCAAAGGACAAGGCCTAAATGTGAAGGACTCACTAAGCAACTGGGCAATAAAATGGTAAAGGAAATTCACTGTTAATAAATGGAAAGTGACGGGCATGAGAAAATTCTAACTTCATCTAAAAAATGGTGGGCTCTGAATTGATCTCACCACTCAGGAACAAGACCTGGGTGTGAAGGTGGGTAACTATGAAAGGGTCATATAAATATTTATTAGTGGTCAAAAAAGTAATTAAGACATTAAATACCTTTTTGAAAGGAGCAAAGGGAAGAATATCACTATGCCACTGTATAAAGCCACGATTTACCAATGTCCTAAAGCTCTACAAACTCTGATCTCCTTGTCCCAATATAGTTTCAATATTTCTAGACAGGTTATTGGTGATGAGGCCTGAAAAAGGTTACGTCTGGCATCAAGAGCTAGATAGAGAATGTTTCCTAGCAGACTCTTCCAGTGTCAGACACAGTGGGTGTGCAGTGCAGGCAGATGGAGCTGAAAATAGTTAAAAGCTGAATGTGAGGCTTAATGCAAAGCACCATACAGACTTGACATACTCTTATTTTTTCAGGGACACATGCTTACATCCACTGCTGGATGCAGAAAACGGAGCTACATTGGTATTTGATCTGAAGTAGCAAGGTCATACTTATATTTTTAAATTGGCAGCGGCAGTTTCACACTGGAAAAGGCAAGGACTGAAAGGACGTGGAAAAGAAATGGCTCTTCAATGAGACAAAAGGTTGTCTGAAGGCCAAGATTAACAGTTTGGATGAGTTGCAGTAAAATTTGCTCCTCAGCTCTTTTTAGATTACTTAGTTTGCATATAGATGGAACATTCACCTATGCAATAAATGGTTGTGCGGTGTCTTCTGCATCCAAGTCCAGTATCAGCAAAATCCAGAATCATGTGTTCTGCTTGTTGCAAAGACAACCATATATATTTTCCCAGTCAGTATAAGATATTCTCCTGGATATCTCATCTTCAAATATCCGTAACGCTCTGTTGTGTTTCACTTTCCATTTCAATGAAGTAAAGCGTGCTTCACTTTCCTTGTGCCATCAACCTTCCCAGTTCTACTGAACCAGATTTACAGAAATACTTAACTGCCAGAACACAAAAGTTGAAGGAGGATTAATTTTATTGTTTTACTGTAATTCCATACTTGCCAATACTGTCCTTTGCTTTTGTCCTAACATTTACATGATGGTGCATTCGACATTAGAAGTGGAAAATACTTCTTCTGTGATAATCAGTGTAAAACCATAACCAGCTAGTTGGAGCCATTGTTTTCCAAACTCTGGTCTAACACAAGTAATTCCTTCTAGAGTTCACATATAGAAAAGAAATATGTACTTAATTTTGAGCACAAGAGTAATCCCAGTGACTGTAACTGTGTCTGAGATAACAGAACTCCCCAAGTTTCTGCCCAGAAGTTTTTATGACATGAGACCACAATTCCTTTATATTTTCACTTGCTGCATTCCTCAAAAACCATACATGCAGGGTTTGGCTCTAAATAATGTTTTCCAGATTCTTGTAGCCTTTTTTTATGGGGGGATAATTTGCTTTGATATGAACTAAATTACCCTTAGAGGAAGATACCACTTACCACAGTTGTTAACTACTGATCCGTGTAAGGCCATGAATATTTGTTGACTAAGCAGGATTTCTTAATGGTAATGAGAATGACTTCTGTCTTATTAAAAGTCTTCAGTAGTAAATCCTAGACCACATGAAAGAATGGAAAATATAAATAATTTTAGTTTCATGTGCTTTTTATAAGGACATAATAAAACAGCCTCTGATTAATTCACAAGGCAATAAGTATAAAAAGCAAGTTCTAAATAGTACATGATCAAATTTTCTTGCATCCATACATGATTCCAAATTGTTTAATTCTGATGAGAAAAGTAGTTAGTACATGATCCCCTTACAAAATTATAAGTTCAAAAGTTTTTACCAAAAGGAAGTAGTTACAACACAAACCTTAATCATGAATGTCATTGCCAAAGTATGTTAAAGAACACAAAATTGTAAATAAACTAAGAAATAATTGCACAGATTAAGAATAATTGCACAGATTAAGGGAAGAGTCCACTAAGTCCTATTAAACCCAAATACTTGGATAAAAATTTCTGCTACTGTAGTCCATGATGCATAGATTTCCAAGGACCAGAAGGATGTAGCAGTGAAAAAAACATGGGAGAATTGTCATCTGACCATCTTTTCCCAGGCAGTGTCAAAGCCAAAATAATAAGGTTTATGGTCTCCTAGTTACAAGGAATACTAGTCAAAGCTTCTTCTAAGTGTAAACAGAACAGGTCTAAATCACCTTTCTTAGGTGGCCAACCACTTTGGAAAAAAAACCAAAGGGAAAAATACAGACTTTTAACTTGCCTGAACAATATTTTAAGGACAGGATACATCTTAGGTAAATAGTTTCAATACCTAGCTTAGCAATCCAACATTTTCAGTTAATATTACTATATCAACAGAAAATAAAGGGCTTGAGTTCCTCCCACTCCCTGTACTCTGACCTGCTCTCCTACTCTAAGTGTTTTTGGAGAGCAATTATGAACTAAAGAAATGTTTTGCTCTGGAATGACCTCTTTTAGTCACAGTGGAACATGCCTGAATTTTACAGATCTCCACAAAAAAAAAGGGGTTTTTGTGAATAGTCGGTGAAAGAAACCTAAGGAAAATGTGTACCTAATCCTATTAACTGACTTAATTTAGAATTATTAAAAGCCTTGATACACAGGATTTAACACAATCTTTCTAGCAGGGTGTGATGTAATCTATTTTTGTTCCTCAGCTAGCAGATGGCTTACCTTTAAGTAATTTCCAATATGTTAGGAGATCAAAAGCCATCCTTATGCCATGGAGGCAGTAATCGTTTCTCTCTGCTGGGGGTTGCTTGGTACTGCGGTGGGGATATGCAAAAGCTGCTGGCATTTCCAAGCATAGAAGGCCGACATTTCTTCAGACTTTGAAGTTAATAATCCTTCAGAAGTTGAAAAACTGAGAGATTTTCAAACCCCTTTTAATGTTCTGTATGCCATGTGCTAAAGTAAATATCTGTAAGTAATCACTGTGGACTAGTGTAAGGCAGCGCTGAGCACACGAGCGTGGGGTGCGTGCTGGCTGGTTGGGGTACTCTGTTCTGCTGTGGCAGCGCTGCCCTGGGTGTGGAGGGTCTGCCTGGGGGGCACAGCTCACCCTCAGGGCCCTGCCATCAGCTCAGGGCACACCAAAATTCCTGGCTGCAGTCAGATCTGGAACGCCACAGAGCAGCCCTGCACATGCCCTGGGCTGTGATCTTCTGTGCCCAGTCTCTGTTTGTGAAGCACCGTGTCACAGATTCACTCGGAGCGCTTCCACTCTGCAGAGAGAGTGATGTTTTGTTTTCCTGCAAACAGGAGACTCAGCCCTAAAATGCCTGTCGGCAGTTGGATTCAGACAGCAAAGGGGATTAGGATTGCTCACGACAGGGTCATTGATGGTACACTGCACAGCTTTCAAAGCAGATACATTAAATTGCCTGTATCTATCAACCTCAGAGAGTCATTTCAGTAAAGACAGTTTTAAATCCCTCTTGGGATCACTACGCTCCAGCCATGACAAAAAGACCATCCTACCTGGGAAAGAAGAGCACCTACCCAGCAAGGAGCAGTGAACAAGCCAGACACTTGTTTTGGAGCAGGAGGCTCAAACACTTTGAATAAAGAATGCCAAATCTTACAAAAATTTGCCTACTGGGCACATTTCTGGCTTCTGATCACATTATGTTTATCTGGTAATCAGAGTTTTTGATCGTCTTAAATTAAAAATAGCAGTTAACATTACAGTTACTCTCTCAATATGATTAGTGGTTGGAAATTTCTTATCAACTTTTACAGACAAAGGGTGCAAAAATTAGTACTCAGAAATAAGACTGACAGGGTCTGTGTTTAGGTGTTGCTAATATCGACTCATTAAAATGTTTACATAACTTAAACTCAACTCCGAAATAAGATTAACCTGTACAAAGGCCTAAGATTACAGAAATAACTTCAGATCATTACATATTAAATTAAAAATAATACTTGAGTTAAACGTATTTATTCTTGAAATTTTAAGAAAGTCCCACTACTCAGGAGTAAGGTTTCAATGAGTGAACACCTGAAAAAATGTTTGCTTTTGCCAGCTGTAGCTTCTCCACAGGTGCAGAGAAGATTTTTATTGCATTTGGATTTATTCAAGACACTCATTCAAGCTGAGAAACTGATCACATCCTAATAAAACAGGAAAGCTTGTTTTTTACTTTCAATCTATGAATAAAATTGGGTGCTAGAGACTCGGATGTATTAGTTTAAACTCTTAAAAAGTAGAATGTTGAGAAAGCCTATGGGGCATTAAGAAAATGCAGACTACACAACCATAGTTGATTTTAATACATTGAGATAACAGAAATCATAAGTTTCCAGAACATTCTAACTACCAAGAAACATTTTTACAGCAGTTTCCTGCAAGCATCCAAAACCAATATTTAGGCTGCTCTTGCACCAAAGAGCATTCGTCTGGTTGGTAGGGAGTGTCATATACCTGTTTATGAGCATAAGACAATGCAGAAAATCCTGACAGTGAAAGATGCACATTGTGCCATAATATCATCACAAAAAGTACGCTTAAGACACACCCGCAGCACAGCAGATATTGTCTGGCTGGTTGGAGGTGCCCAACAAAGCCATCTGGAAGCCAAGGCAGACGTGTGCCTGCTTGGGGAGGCAGCTGGGGGCCCATCCCCGAGGTGCAGGGAGAAGACCCTGCTGCAGGGTGCAGTGGGGCTGTGCTGGGCACGGGGGCAGCCCTGGCTGCCCATCCCATCCCATCCCACCACGCAGACCGGGATGCAGAGCGGGTGCAGGGCTGCCTCGGTCCCTCGGCCGGGGCAGAGCTGTGGCTGCCATGGCCACACACCCCGGTGCACGGGGGATCAGGAGGGCTCATTAGCTGCTCTCTGCTGAATTCAAGCAAGTGCAGAAGTCTTTTTTCACTGTTTAACTCCCCCAGCAGGAGAACTGACTCAAAGAAAGGTTAGGGCATGACCACATCAGGGTTCTGTAGTGAAAAGAAAGAAATTATACTGAACGCATGGCCAGGAGTATCACCTTGGTCCAATTTACTTCTGCCAAGGTTGCAGTGAATGAGGCAACAGTCTCAATGTGTTCACAGGCTCAGGAATCAACTTTGTTTGTTCAAGCATGGATGCAGGGAATATCAAACATATCTGGGTGAGGGTTCAGCAACTGATTTCTAGGAATAGGAAAGAAATGTTGCCAATACTCTTTATTTGCAATCATAAAAAGCCCCTCATAAATAATCTACTATTTGGGGCATACAGTAAAAGTCTGGTTTACTTGGGAAAACTAGAGATAAAGACATAACAAAACAATAGTTGCTGATAACCATTTTTTTTATATTAATTGTAGCAGTAAGAACAGGCTCCTGACATTTTGCAACAGTGTCAGCTGGAGAAGCACAGCCCCCTTACTCAGGATCCTGGAGTTCTCACCCCATAGCCTGGAGAATCCTAGGGAAAAGCAGCAGGCTCAGCTGTAACTAGTCCTGTCCTTTTTCTTCCTGACTTCTTGTCCAGAGACAGTAATGCTCTGTGCATGATTTACCCATCTTCTCTAGGACTTCTGCAGCTGGAGTGGCTGTGCACCACCTCCCCTTGCAAAACTCCTCTACCTGCCTCACTGTGTGTAAGGATTTCTGACACCCTGTTTTCAGGTGATCTGGGTGTATCCTCCTACTCAGCTGCTGCTTCTCCCCCTCTGTGGTCGCATCTGTTTGCTTGTCTTTCACTCATACTTTATACACGTCAGATTTTTTATCCCAATGCTGTTCACATGCCAGTCTCCAGAAGTGAAAAACTATCTGATTTATCCTTATCTTTAAGTTAGGAAACTGAGGGTCAGAGCAGGAGTGTGATTTATTTAATGTAAACAAGGATTCTGGTGCTTTAGTCACTAACCTCTACTCCCTCCCTAGGCTCTCCACTTTTAATAAAATAAGCCTTTACCTTGACATCAGTATCTTCCTTATTAATGAAAAACCTATTCTTAGGGGAAAGTGGGAATTAACTTGTAGTCTCACTGGTCAATTCTCATAAAAATGAAATCTTTTCATTCAGGTGGAATATAACAACATGTTTAAGCAACTAATAATGTGCTGTGTGACCACAGATCGGGGGAAATCAAGTAAGATTTTCTTTGGCGGCACAGATTTTACAGGAATATAGTGTATAGCAGTCACTTTCAGGTATGGCAACATGGGAAATCAAAAATCTAAGTTAGAAATAGGCATCTGAAGCGGAGTATGAATCTTGTAGCCATTAAAATAGAAGGGAAAAATCTTCTCTTTGCACTTGCATTTCTTCTGGGTATTCTGTACACTTTCCACTAACTTAGATGGACTGAATGCCCAAAGGAAATAAACTGAATGAGTCCACGGTAGGCTGTAAACAGGGAATAGCCAGGATCCATGCCAATTAAAAAAATGAGCACGTCCTCAACTTTGTAGCTCAGTGTCTAGGATTCAAATCCCTGTCTGAGCACACATTTGCAAAATACAGACATCTTAGCAATGCTTCCCAGGTATACTTGCTGCCTGAAATATGAACTGAGGAGGAAACTCAAGCTGGCATATTAGCAAAAGCAGAAGACACCAGTTTCTTCCAAGCACAGCTCAGGGAACAATTATGCACAAAAATCTCTCTGATACATAATCCAGTGCAGGCCAACGGTACAAAAGCCTTCCCATCCCATGGTGTCTGGACATAAAGGGCTTGTCAAAATGAATATGAAATGACTACCATGTGTCTGTATATATAGGAAAAAAAGCATAGCACAGCAGTGACTGCACAGCACTTTCTATATTCCTACTGTGTACCAGGCAAAGATTTTTCAGTTCATACATCATTCACAACTTGCTACAGGGATTCCACAAAGCCAGTACATATCCTTTACACAAAGAAAGGAGGGAAAAAATAATAGATTTAGAAAAGAAAAGATTCTAGAAATATATCTGCTGGATGAGTAGTCAGTGCTGGGGGCACTAACAATACACAAAGCTTAGCAAGAAACAAAATAAATAAGTAAACAATGACATTGCCCCTACCCTGTCCAAGTCACTGAGAAGCACAGTTACCTCTGATATCATGGTGTATCTTCTCAAAGTAGAGAGAGAAAGCCAAAGTGCTTTCTTCCTCTTTCCCCATCAAGTATTTGCACCATTTGGCATACCACAGGAGAGGGAAAGAAGAGAAAACTACATATAAGAAGCTGCGTGGGGGAAATCAACTTCCCCAGCTCCAAAATTTACGAGGTAGATGTCTCATCTCAAATTCTGATTTAGGCTCTTTTATAGTGTTTAGAGGGAGAGAGGCCCCTCCAAGGGCTGTGTCTTTCTTCTCTGTACAGAGGTGTACACAGATGGACAGTGGATAAGCACTATTGTATTTGCTCTTTAGACAGGATAACCCACCTTCTTGACCAGGAATTGAACCCAAAACCTCTCTTGCTGAAAAATTCTCACCTTCTCTGCAGAAGAGTGTCTGTATGGGGCAGACAGGGACATCTACAATGTTCTTATTTACCAGTGGGTTTATACAGACACTGAAACAAAATGAGAGAGTCCTCTGTTGTAAAAGCAATTCAGAAGGCAAATTTGCAGCTAGAAAGTTTAAATTCAGTGGCAAGACAGAGCAGATTAATATACCCAGATCTGGATAATAATTTCTGGTTAGATCCTTTTTGGAGGGGATTGAAACAACAAAATGAAGGACTTCTTTGATACAAACAATTTATGAAGCAGACACTGTGCCATGAAGATGCACCAAAAATGAACCACCTTTTTACCCTCAGTTCTCCCCAAATTTTGTTAAAAAATTACAATAATATCTAGTAGCATTAAGGGCTACAGATAACGCCTGATGTTCATTGAGGCACCATCCTAAATCCACTATTTAAGTAAAATATGCTGAAGAGAAAAATTTGAAGGGCTTTATGTAGCATTTATATCACTATGGGTCCTCTGCCCTAAGCAGTGGTTAAAAAGTAGTTTATAGATACTATATTACACACAAGGCAGTACTGCAGCGTAGTGCCAAGCCCAGATCTAATCTAAGAATGTGTTTTAACTCTGAAATGAATACTGTAATGCAGACTGCCTGCTAGTTCAGTTTCAACCATATTTTATCTCCTGGGGTTCTGAGCTGATTGTAGCAGAAAAAGGTGCCAAGACAGTCTCTGATATTAAAATATATGGGTTACATATGCACCAAGTTTTATATGCAGTTTAGACTTAAATATCAACAGCATAAGGCAAGTTGGGATGTAAACTGTTTTCAGATGTGTCTATGGGCTTGAGTGGAAAAGAAAATATTAATGGTATTCAAACTCATGGCAGTCAGGATCCAGAAGGTGAGCTACAAAGTTCTGAAGGGGAGCTGCTGTGTTTCTCAAAAGCTCTAACCTTGACATTGAGGTTAGCTCTATTTCTCCCTTACACAGCAACGTGTTGCATTATGGCTGTCTAAATATTCTTGGAAGTGTTTCAGAGATTTTGTGACCCAGATGTGGATTATGTGTAACACTAACTATGTACATGCTGGAGATGATTACGTTGGGAGTTTTCAGATTCCATTCTGCACGTGTAGCACTGAAAAGAAACTTGACTTGTACTTATGAAATTCCTTTTGACCATAAGAAAAACAGAAGGAAACCCCCTTTGGAGACTTCCATAATGGGAAACAGGAAACAGGGCTGTCGAGTGGAAAGTTTGCAGCACAGGAAAAACAATGGACTATATAAACATAAATGCCATTATCAGATACCCTGCAATGGCCTTGCAATAGGGCTAAAGTTGAAAATATGCAGTGGTTTGTGTTTTCATTCAGATCTAAAGATTTCTTTATGGGCTATTCCAGTTCCTGTAGAGCTCAAGGGGTATTTTGATACTGACAAATGGGCATAGGTTAAAATACAGGGATAATGGTTTAAAAAGGACACTATTTATGACAGTTTTCAGCATCTTGACTCATTTTTGCTCCTTGTTTTTCATATCTTAACAGGCAAAGCAGTGAAATTGAAGCAGCTGTTGCAAAGATTTCTCTGGTAGCAATTCAATGAGTCTCAATGATAGCATCTAAATATCAAAACCAGGATCCCGTTATTTCAAAGTTCCATCCATGACTTTAATTTCTCTACAGGTTTGACAAAAGGCTTTTTTTTCCATGAGCATTGGATGCTTTGTTCTAGGGACTGTACTGTATCTTCTCGGTTAGACCTCAGTCAAGGACCCTCTTCCAAGGCTACCTGCAGAAGAAGAAAACACAGA
>VYZR01128735.1:0-64244 GCA_013400675.1 Oxylabes madagascariensis
CCGGCCGCCACGTCAGGGGAGTCCCTCCCGCGCGCGCCACGCCCCCGTTGGCCCGGGGGGCTGTCCATCGCCGCGCCGCGCCGCGCCGATTGGCTATCCGTGAAGGAGGAGGCGGGGCGAAGGCGGGCACCGGCCGCTCACCTGCCCGCCTCTCCCCGCCTCGCCTCCCAATCGTCGCCTTCCATTGGCCAGTTCAAGCCAGCACCGCCCTTTCGGCGCTCTCTGATTGGTCGGGCTCTCGCTCGCAGCGGTGGGATCCCCGGGGGGAATCTTCTGGAAAGCCGTGACGTCACCGAGGAGCCGCGCCTGAAGGCGTTCCTGTGCGCGCCGCCTCCCCCGCGGCCCGGGGGCGCGGGGAGCGGGGGCTCGGACCCGGGCCCGGCGGCACAGCGGCGGTGCGTGGTGTTCAGAGCCCGGGGCACCCAGCAGGCTATAGGGGCTGGGAGCTATGCAGTGCCCCCTCGGCCGTGGCCTGGCAGCCCTCCAAGACCCCGGTGCAGGCAGGGCTGCCGTCGTGTCGAATCCCTGAGTGAAATGAGGTTGGAAAAGTCCCCTGAGCTCAAGTCCAACCTATGACCGGACACCACCCTATCAACCAGACCACGGTACTGAGTGCCGAGTCCAGTCTTTTTAGAAACACCTTCAGGGATGGTCACTCCACCACCTCCCTGGGCAGCCTATTCTATTGCCAATCACTACTTTTATGACAAAATTTTTCCTAATGTCCAATGTAAATCTCTCCTGGCACAGGTAGAGGCTTTATCCTCTTGCGCTGTCACTTGTTCGCAGGGAGGAGAGACTGACCTCCACCTGGCTACACCCTCCTGTCAGGTCATTGTAGAGAGTGATAAGGCTCCCCTCTGAGCCCCCTCCTGGCTAAACACCCTGAGCTCCCTCAGCTGCTCCTCGTCAGACTCGTGCCCTAGACCCTTCCGCAGCTTCATCACCTTTCTCTGCTGAAGGAGGTTCAAAGTCCTGGAAACACTTGGCAGGGCTGGGAGGGCTGGGTCCAGGGTGGGAATTGTGAGGAGAAGGTGTCTGGAAGGTACTGGAATAGTGGGGCCATGCTGTGGGAATGCAGGGCAGTGCAGGTATCTCAAGAGCCCTGCCTGCCTATGGGTCTAGTGTGGGCATAGGGACTGCAAGTCCCTGGGAAGCTTAAAAAGGGCATTGTGGTGCTGGAGTGAGTCCAGAGAAGGGCAATGGAGTTGTTGAAGAGTCTGGAGCACAAGTCCTATGAAAATTGGCTGAGGGAGCTGGGGGTGCTTGGAGAAAAGGAGGTACACGAGGCAACTTATCACTCTCTGCAACTCCCAGGCAGAAGGTTATAGCCAGATATACCTGGCTTCATCTCTTCTCCCATGCAACCAGGGACTGCAGGAGAAAGCCTCAAGCTGTGCCAGAGAAGGTTTAGGTTGGACATTAGGAAGCATTTTTTCCACAGAAAAGGTGATTAGACATTGGAATGGACTGCCCATTTGTGGACTCCAGGTGGTGGAGTCAACTGCCCTGGAGGTGGTTTAGGAGAGATTGGATGTGGCAGTTGGTCCATGGTCTGCTTTACAGGGTAGCGTTTGGTCATAGGTTGGACTTGATGAGCTCAAAGGTCTTCCCCAGCTTAATTGGTTCTGTGTTTCTGTGGGGCGCTTTGACGTATCTGACGAGGTGATGGGTGAGTGTCCCCTCCTCAGGAACAATGCCATAACCAGATCAAACACCCCATGCGATGGGCCCAGGGTCCTTACATAACAGAGGATGGCTGAGTCTCTTTAGATGTGTGAAGCTGTGAGGGCTGACATTGTGCTATACTTTTTCATCATGGAAAAGCCACTGGACTCCAAAGCCCTGGTCCAGTGGGAGGCTCAGTGTCTGTGTTTAAAACAGCTTCTGCTCTGACATTGGTGCATCCCAGCTCCGCAGCATCTGTGGCCAGTTAGCAGGGAAACTGGGTAGCTGAGCCACACACCCTGCCAGCTCTGTCCCCCTGCAAAGCCCTGTCATGCGTCTCCTTCCGAGGTGGGGATGTGTTTGGGCTTTTGCCATGTGATCTTTCCAGCGTCACGCCCTGGGTTAGACCAGTAGTGATGTGCCTTCTGGTTGGAGGAGCTGTCTGGACCCAGTGACCTGTATTTTGTCCTGGGAAATCTGCCTGTCTTGAGAAGAAAACCCATCTCTTGATGCTGTCGTGTTAGTGCGGACAGCATCCTGCTTGCACACCTGTCCACAGACTGCGGGTGGAAGCATCTGGTCCTGCAGGTGCTGCAGTTCTTGGCTGAAGCTGAATGCTGCTGTGAACGGCTGAGGCTGTTAAGATGTTTGTCCTTTTGTAACCTCTGTGTGCTTTCTTACTGATGGAGTGTTTGAGCAGGGTGCTTTCAGTTCACATCTCGTCCGTCCCTTTTGGTTTGATCATAGCATTGGTCCTTCTGTCCTGCCTGGGCCGGGGTCTTTGACTCTCCAGAGTCCCCTGGCAGGGTGTGAGCAGCCGCCTGGGCTCCTCGTTTACCACCATGGCCTGTTCGTGGAACCCCTCTGAGCTGGGAGAGTCGGAGTCCTCTCGGCTCTG
This sequence comes from Oxylabes madagascariensis, assembly GCA_013400675.1. Lineage (NCBI taxonomy): Eukaryota > Metazoa > Chordata > Aves > Passeriformes > Timaliidae > Oxylabes > Oxylabes madagascariensis. The sequence goes on from VYZR01128735.1 coordinate 2,567, forward strand.
CCCGTGGGGCGGCTGAGTCATCGCGGTCCTGACCAGCACTTGCTGCTGCCCTGTGTCTGTTTCGCTGTGTGTTGTTCGGCGGCCCCGTCCCCGTGGCGGGGGGGCTCGTGTCCCGCGCCGTGCCCATGCCCTGGCCTTGCAAATGCTTTTTGTTCCGGCTTTTCATCGCCGGGAGCATCGGAGGCCCCGGGGTGGGGGAGCTGGTGCTGGCCGTCCCCGTGCTCACAAATGATGTGCTTGGTGTGCAGCCTGCCCCGGGACAAGCGAGGGCTCTGGGCCAGCGGCTGGCGGGGCCCCGCCGGGCGGGAGCGGGGGCAGGGCCGACCACAGCCTCCCCTCCCGGGGGCAGAGGGTGTTTTAACCAAAACCGCGTCTCCTTCGCAGCCCGTCTCCCTTGCTGGCGCATCCGCACCCTTTTAAAGACACGCCGGGAAAGTGCAGGGAGGGGTGACAGAAATAATTAAAGGTACGAAGCCGTTACCATAGATGGAACAATTACATAAACTGGCTCTCTTCCGTCTGGGGGAAGAGATGACTGAGGGAGGCATGATGGGGAATAATAAAATCCTGTGTGGTGGGGGGAAGGAAGGTGAGCAGGGAAGGGTTGCTTGAGTTCCTGTAATTTGGTATCTTGTGTCAGAAGATGCAGTGACCTTTCAGGACATGAACACATTTCCTGAAGCAGTTTGGGATTAACCTGTGGAAATGGTGGCCTTAGATGAAGTGGTGGAGGGAAGATGTAAAAAAATTGTCTGGGATGAAAAGGCAATTGAGCAAATTCCTGAAAAGAGAAATCCACGAGGGATGATGAGCCCACTGATGTTGGTTCTGGTGCAGGAAATCCCCAGACTGCAGGAGTGAGCAGCATGCTGTGTTCACCTGGAGCTTCAGCTCTTCCTGGTGCTTTGTGCCTCACCTCCAGAGGTGATGGGGAGGTAGGAAACCACAGCCCAGGCTGTTTTCCTGTTAAAACATCACTACCTGGTGTCTGAAGGTTGGTGCAGAGGAGAAGGCCACTTAGCTTTGCAACCATCTACCTGAGTGCCCTGCCACTGCAAGAAAGGCCTTTCCCAGTTTGCTTCCACCTCCTTCTAGATCTGGATCTCCCCATGGCTGAGCACATGGGGCAGGAGCAAGGCACTGGCTCCTTGCTGCACTGCTCCCTTGTCCTGCTCAGACTCCCCTGGTCAGTGCAGCACAGGGAAGTCTCCAATGTCTGTGGCTGGGTGAGCTGGGGAAATGCATCTGAGGACATTGGGCTTGGCAGCAGCAGCGTTTGCACTCTGTTCTCCTTGGCGAGAGCACCCACGCATTTGGTGCTGTCTCTCCTTCTTGCCTATTCGCCTCCTCAGAGATGTCACCTGCCTTTTCCAGCACCCTGAGCTGTAGCAGGAGGAAAAGGCTGCAAGGAAAAAATCCATGCTCAGGTGGTTTTGTTGTTTTTTTTTGGTGTGGTTTTTGTTTTGTTTTGTTGGGATTAATGCTCCCTTCCCTGCCTGCTGCTGTCCTGGCTGTGGTCTGAGCTTGATGCATCCCTAAGGAGATGCTGGTGGGTCACCTTCTCGGCTGGGATCTTACATCTCACAGAAGCTGCTGTCCATGCAGGGGAGCCCTGTCCAGGAGACCTGGGAACTAGGATCCTTGGGGTTCATCCAACTACCGGCCTGTCCTCTGAGGAAACCAGCAGCTCTCACCAGCTCCCAGTCACCCTGGTTGTGTTGGTAGCCTCAGCATGTGGTGGGCTTGTGTCTGCCCGGCTCTGAGCATGGCGTAAACCAGATGGCAGTGGTCCCCAGCAGTCTCGTGCTGCAAGCAGGATCAGCCACCAGATCAGCATGTGCTGCCTGGGGCTTTATCCAGGCTGACATTGCAAACCACCAAGGACAGTCGTTGCAGCACCAGAGGAGCTTGTTCCAACAGCATCTTCCTTGTCCTTGTGCTGCTCTGTATCAGAGCCTGACTGGTCTCCCAGGGCGTGCAGGAGGAAGGGGATGGAAGATACTCTCAGCCATAATGATGGTGTTCGGTTTGTCCTCCCCTGCTGGGGCTGAGGATGAGGATGGTGGATGATGTCTCCCCCCTGCCAGCGCCGCCGGCGGCAGCCGAGCCGGCCGCTCCGCTCGGCACTCCGCACCTGCGGGGGTGGCATAATGAGCCATGTCCTTGTCTCAACCTGCCGCTTCCTCTCCCGGCAGCGTCTGTGCTGCCAGCTGGGTTATTTTTTCCTTTTCATTTTTTTTTTTTTTCCTCCTTTCTTTTTTTCCTTCCTGCCGCTATTCTTGAGTGGTTCCCAGCCGGTGGTTGGCAGGCAGCCCTTGCTGGAGACCATCTCCCGGGCTGACCTTTGCCAGCCCCCTCGGAGGAGCTCAGCAGGGCTCTCCTGCCGCCCACTTCAGGTGTGCGGCTGAGATGCGAGCGGCTCTGAGTGGCAGTGCGTGGGAGGACTCGGTCTTCTCCAGTCCCTTGCTATCCCCACCTGTGCTCATGCTCTGCTGGAGGGACCAAATCCTGAAGGCAGGAGTGAGTGGGAGGAAAGGGCAGCATGGGGGATGCTGCAGTGTTTTTTCTGTGGTAGAGCCTGGGGAAAAGAAAGGTTCCACTAAGCAGAACCTGCCTTTGGACAGCTTGGTTTGTCCTGATCTAACCTGCTGTCTCCCTTGCTGAACCACCAACGCACAGGTCTAAACCGGGCATGCAGATTGTGTGGGCAGGGAAAGCCCCTCTTGGAGCCATCTCTGCCAGCCCTGTATCCAAGCAGTTGAAAGAGCAAAGGCCATGTCCCAACCCCAGCTTGGCATCCTGGAATGTGGCAATTTGTCCCAAGTTGCTGTGGGGATCAGCAGCAGGCATGGGACTAGAATCTGGAGTGTCTTCACTCTAGAGCCAGCAGTACCCCCACAGCCCCTGTCATCCTCCTTGCCACTCACCTCTGACCTCCACATCTCCCTGGAAGGAAGGCCAGCTGTGCCAGGGGACCCAAATAGCGTCACTCACCCCTGGGGACCCATCTGCATGTGGAGGACGTATGCTGAAGTTTGGGTTGGCTCTGTTTCAGCTTCCAATCTTTGCCCTGCTTTCGTCAGCAAAGTTGTCCTGCAGCACTTGGTCTCTCCCAAGTTACATTTTGGCCAAGCTATTTACTTGGTTTCTTCTGGGAATGTCTCTCTCTCCAAGTTACATTTTGCCCAAGTTGTTTCTGCTCTGTGTTTGGGTGTCAAGCGCACTGAGCTGTTCTAGTTTCTCCAGCCACTCCATCCTTTAGGAAATTCGGGCCCTGAAACATCCTTTCTAGGACAGGGGTGTCCCCAGGTGCTCCCAGCAGGGTTGCTGTCCCTGAAAGTCACAGCTGGAGGTGGATAGTGTCCAGGTTGGAAACAAACCCTGCTGCATCTACTGGAAGTGTGTCCATCTGATGCCCTTTCATTGCAGATCTGCCTGGCATCTAATACTTGATGTGCCACATGAGCTGCAAGGAGTTCATCAGGACAGCAAGTGGTGCCCAGCTGACTGCTGTAGGAAGCTTCATACCTCTGTGGGGCTACCAAATGTGTGACCTCTAGAATAAAAATAAAAATATCACAGGGATTGTCTGAAAGGAGAGTTTCCTAAAAGAACAGGCTAGCTTGCCTTTATTTTGGTCTTGGCTCTTCTCCATTGCCTACCAAACCTTCTTCTTTGTGTCTGCCCTGGCCCCATGGCAGGTGGTGCTCAGGGGGATGGAGGTGATGTTTTTCCGAAGGCAGAAGATTCCGCTGGTGCTGCAGCTGTAGTGGTTTGGTTCCCTGCCTACCCATAGTCCGTAACTACAATATCTCTGATTTTGCTGCTTCCTTAGTATCCCATCTTCTTATGGATAGTGGGCAGGTAAAGCTCTAACTCTGTGCAGAGTAGAAAGGACCGGGTTAAGATTCCCAAGCACTCCCTCAGGAGTGCTAGAGGATGCTAAGTTGGCCCTGTCTTGTCTTCAAAAGTAAAAGCAGATGTGGAGCTGCCTGACTCTGGGCATCTTGACTCAGTCTCATGGGGTTTTGTGCCTCTCAGCCCTTGGACTTGCTGTATGGCATTGTGCTGGTAGTGTGATGTCTCTGCAGATCTCCAGGTCACTCTCTGCTCCTGGCAGGGAAGTCTTGCCTAGAGCTTTTTACCAGGAGCCCAAGACACCAGCCAGTCTTGACACTGAAATGGGAGGGGATGCAGTAGTGAGTGAGCTGAAGATGCTGGCAGGGCCTGGCTGAGCATCTAATGGTCTGGTTGGAGGCTGTAGCAAGGAGGCTTTTCCTCTCTGCCTGTTTCTTGCTTGGAGACAGAGGATGAGGAGATGGGGCAGGGTGTGGAGGCAGTGTATGAAATGGAGAGTGGTTAACAGTGTGTTACAGATCACCATCTGCAAGTCAAGTAGCTTTCTCATGTCTCTCTGATTCAGAGGGTAGTCCTTTGGAGTTTCAGTTCAATCTGGTCTCCCTGAGTGCCTATCATGAGTTATCTGGGCAGTCATCCTCTCCTGCCTAGCACATGTCTGCAGTGGTTGCTTTCCAAAAGTTTTTTTGCTGGATGCATTGCTCTGCTCCTTGGGGAAAGGAGATTGGTTTTGTCCCGGTGGCCTCGAAGGTGTCTACTAACCTGCTGAGGTGTCCTGTTCCTTCCACACTTGCTCAGCTTGGAATGGGGCTCCTGCTCATCACTCAGGTTTGGTGGCAGAGCCTGGGGCTGTGCTCGTCCCCCTTTGGAACACAGACATGAGAGGATACCCTGAGGGCAGAGTGAGCCCTGCATTCTCCTCTCAGCCCAGGCTAAAAGACAGGACAGGGGTCCTGGCCCTTCCCCAGCCCCCACCAGTGCTTCCCAGCAGCCCTGTGAAGTGGGACTCCAGGGAGGCCAGATCCCTGGAGTTGCAAAGATATCTGGAAGCCGGGCACAGCTGACCAGTTGTGTGGCCCACCTGTGAAGCACTGGGGCACTCATTCCCAAAGCCGTGTCCTATTTCCCATGGTGAGAACTGCAGAGAGGATTCAGCCTGGCACATGGTGCCAGACCCTAAGATAAAGCAGATACATCCAGGTATCAAGTACATACAGAGAAAATGCATCCAAGCCTGGTCAGGGATGGTGGTGGAAGAAAGTGAGACTTTGCAACCCCTCACTTCTGCTTTGCTGGGAGAGAAATCAGGAAGAAGGAAAAGTTACAGCGCTGTGTAATTACAGAGTACATGAGGAGAGCAGCAGTGTCTCCACATGAGAGTGGGATAGAAGAATTAATGATTCAGAAAATCAGTCCCAAACTCATTGCTTGCTTTGTTTCAACTTCCAGTAAGGGCAACAGCACTGCAAGTACAGCCTGGAGGATGGGGAGTCGGAGGGAGGCGGAAAGGAGAAATTGCTGCTGCTGGAAAGGAACAAAACCACAGAAGGTTCAATGTACTGGGCCTGGGGAGAGAGGCCAAGCTGCACCAAGGGGATCTGGGATTGCTGCCACACAATGATGGTGGCAGGGTTCTTCTTTGGCAAACCACCTTCTTTATAAACTGCCACTCAAGCTGGCATGGGACTGAACGACCTGTGTTTGTGGAGGAGAAATGTTCAGCAAGGGAGACAGCAGGCTAGGTGAGGACAAACCTGCAGTCTGGGCACATACAAGTCCCTGTGTCTGGTCTCAAATTCTAGATAAGGTTGAGGAAAAATATGAATACTCAAAGTCAAATTGGAAGAGCAGCCGTTGAGGGAGTGGGCAGGGAGAGGGCACGCAGTAGGTGCTGGTGCTTTTGCTTCCTTGAGATGTGCGGGGTCTGAATCCCTGTGTCTCTCTGAAGTGAGTGCCAGTACCCACTGCAGGAAATGTTCCCTGTCCAAGACAGATGTTGGCACATGTCTGTACAATTAGAGGGGCGAACTGAGCAGGTACCTGTCCTGCAGGTCCTGGGGTATCTGTGGGTGCATCAGTGTCTCATTCCTGTATGAGGGGAGGGAGAATAGGACTGGGGATGTGTCATGACAACTGATCTGTGACCTGGCTCTGGGTTGGGAAAGGGTCTCATACCAGGACACGATGATGTGCTCATGGATGCCACACACACTGTGGTGGCTGCCACTGCTGCACTGCATGTTGGTGCTGCTGAGTGAGTGTGAGGGAGGTAGAGATGGGATGTTTTCTTGGGCACTTCAAGGGACTTGAAGTTATTCTAGGAAAGGTAATGAGCTGAATCCACTCCATCTCCCAGCTTGGTGCGGTGGCTTGTCCCACACTCAGCTGGAGTTATATGAGGACACGCCAGCAGAGCAGGGTTGTGCTGAGGCATAGGCAGGCATGGGACTGAATGACTCTGTTCCACTGCTGCCTGGCCATGCCTCTGTGTGTGCTGTGTGTGCTGGATGAGCAGAGCTCATGCATTGTGGAGTGTGTTGGGTATGTGCACACTCGTGTGGGCACAGACTTCATCTGCCAGGGGTTGCACACTGGTGTGAGCTGTGACACCTCTGGCACCTGTGAGCCTGTGCATCCTGGGGAGTGTTTGCTGCATGACAACCTCAGGCCAGACCTTTTGGCTTAGTAATGGAGGTTTCTGTCCCTGCCCATCCCGTGTGGATATGTCAGTGGGCATTCACACACCTGCCATGCACATGTATAACATCCATGTCATACACGTGCCAGGCCCTGCACAGCTCCTGCCAGGTCCAGCTCAGGCTTTTTGGGGCAGAGTGACGTGTCTAGCCATGGTGAGGGTTTTTACTACAGTAAAAAAGTTCTGTAGAAGGGTCTCCACTGAGCCATGGGGACAAAAGTGGCTGGGAATGCTTTTATGTATGCTAAGGAGGTATGTCCCGTGTGTGAGTTTCTGGATTTGGGACCAAAAAGTGATGGGGCATTTTCTCACCCAGGGAATATGGAACTCCCCACCATGCCATGAATCTGCCCCAATCAGAGTTGCCCTCCTACGGAGCTGGGGTTCTGGCAGGACACGCACAGGTGCAGAGTGTACTTGAGTTTGGAGAGGGTGGTGAAGAAGTTGGCTGGGGGGTGGTCGAATTCCTGAAGGGCATAGGGATTGTTGCACGTGTCTGCCACACATGTCTGCCTGCGCGTATGTTTGCATGTACGGGCAAAGCTTCCGGAGAGGGTGAATGAATGAGGCAATTCACTATTTCAGCTCTGGCTCTGGTTCGGCTTTTCCTTTAGAGGCAGGCGTGTCGGCGTGTGGGCTCCTGCCTGCGTATGTGCGTGGGCTCCTGCCTGCGTGTGCAGGTAGGCATGGAGGGGGCTTCGGGAGATGTTTGCCACGTCAGGGAATTCACTGCGGGGGCTGCCGTGCGCCCCCGCAGCGCTCGCTGCCTCGTCTGCATAGCGCAGGGTTGTGTAACTTCCGATGCTCCACCGGATCTCCTTACGCGGCAGAGTGGGATGCTTGGGCTGCCCTCCCTGCCTGCCGCCCGGGAGACTTCTCCTCATCCAAATGAGGAGGGCAGTCCTAATGTCCCATATGCCTTTCCTCCCCACCGCAGGAGTATCCCTGAACGACAGGCCAGCTGTGGCAGACAGAGGGACTGGCTGCAGGGGAAATGCCGTTGGCAGCCAAAAAAACAGGAACCATCTTCTCAAGTCTTACAGATTTGTGTCCCTCAAACCAGGTGTTTGCTCTGGAAGTGCTAAGGAGGAGGCATGGTTCTACCCCCCTAGGGACCCACGAAGGGCATTTGCTTGCTGCCATGGCTCTCTGTATGCCAGGACTGTGAGACCTCGGCTGAGACCCAGCAACTCATCTCATGCAATGCTGGGCAATGGGGAGGGGAGATGAGGCTGGCAGGGTTCCTCATGTCTGGTGCCCAGGACCCTTTGGCGGTATCCAAGGGAGACAGGGCAGCTTTGCTGCTCTGGGAAGCAGAAAAGGGGATCTGCCTGACATGTTTATCTCTCTACCACTGTGTTGCCATGCCACTACTACCATTTCCATGCCAGTACAGCTGTTTCTATGTCGGTACTGCCGTTGCCAGGCTACGCCGAGGGTGTTGGAAGAGGACATCAAGTTGCTGTGAAGATGAGAAGACGGGAGATGAAACCGCGGTGATGCTGTGGCTTCTGAATCCCACCTTCCTGCCTGCCTAGGGACATGCTGGGCACAGACCATCTCAGAGGGTGCTGGGCAGTGACAGAGTTGTTGCTGCCTGTGGGAGTTGGTGTGATGGGTGGAGGTCCCTAGGGTTGGGCCTGGCAGGTGGCCTTGTGATGCTCACCTGATGTTGCCTGGGTCTACCCTGGTATTGCTCTCTGCTCACCTGGCATTGCTCTCTGCTCCCTTGATACTGCCTGTTCTCCCCTGGTATTGCCTGGTGCTCCCACAGCATTGCCCAGTGCTCCCCCTGGCACTGCCCAGTGCTCCCCTGGCATGACAGCAGGACCTGATAGCAGCCTGGTATGTCCATGATGGTGTTTTAGCCACTGAATTTATAAAGTCATCAAATAAAGAGGCTAGGATTATGTGACAAGCCCTGTTGAATATATGGACATGAAATCATGCTGGGTTATAGCCCCTTCCTTAATTTAATTCCCTGAACCATCCTGGGTTGTGGTCCTACTCTTGTAGCCTATTATGATCAACTGATGGGGCTCCTGGCTGCAAGTGTTGGGGACTTTCTGAGCTAAAAATGATGCTCCCTAGCAAACATCCTTCTGGGCTGGATGGGCTGGAGGGCACAAAGCTCACTTGGATGTGCTCCTCATGCATGGAGCAGCCTGCAGGCTCATACAGCTTCATGTGCCAGCTGGAGATGTTTGTACCACAGTTATGCTGCAAAAATCTTTCTAAAGTGGGTAGCAGGATGGCAACCCTCAGGTGAATGAGGCAGGGTGGCCCAATCAAAGTATCAGCTTGAGTTGTGACTCTGAATACTTCACTGATTCTTCATCCTGATGCCAGCTCCTAAAGCACTAGATGACCCCACAAAATAGATTTTGTACCTTTCAGCTTTGGGAATAGCTTATTTGGTGAGATCTCTTCCTTCCTGGAAGAAGGGATTGGTCCCAGAGGATGATGAGCCCCTTTTTGTTTGCATCCCTTCTCCTTCCTTTGATTTTTGTTGTGCTCCAGGTGGTTACATGACAGCACAGCTGTGGGCTGGGGCTCAGAACAGATGCCATATGGTGGGATCATTTCTCCACCCCCTGGTACCCACCCTGTGCAGGCAGCTGCTGCGTGTTCTCCCGTGTGTGGGAGATGTTGTCTGTCCTGCAGTGCTGTTGGTCAGTCTCCGAGCCAGTGCCTGCCTGCGGGGCTGAAGACAGGGCAGGACACTCCCTTGGCTGAAAGTATTTTCTCCCCAAAAGTGAGCCAGCAGCTTCCAGTTCCCCAGCTCTTGTGCTGTTTCTCACCAGTACTTGGTGTCCCTCAGGCAGCAAGGGGGAGCACTGCCAGAGCATCCCACCTAGCCTCCACCTTCCCTCCACCCATCTACCAGCCCCCATTCCTCCACCCCCATGCTCCAGCCTAAATAATTCCTCCTCTGCCTGGCGGTGTGCAGACTGCTCTCCTGTCCTTCCCTTAGTCATCACTCAGCCAAGCGAGACAGATATAGTTTTGTGCGGCTCCTCGCAGATCAGTCACTCCAGCCCCCGGATCATTTTCCTCCTGGGTCATGGGGTTCTCCGTGCTGAACGCTAGGTGCCTCCCCACTTTATTACTCTCATCCTTGCTGCCAGAGCCCCAGGCTCCACTCCTGGGGAGTTAATGGCCCCATTGATGCTGCGTGGGTTGGCAGATACCCCAGATGGAATTCTGCGTGCCCAGTTGTCTGAGGGCTGGGTGCTTCTGCCTGTGCCAAGCACAGTGCTCATTTTCTGGAGTGGCTCAGATCCAAATCCCTGCTTTCCAGGTACTCTGGCTGACTTCCTCTTTCCCTGGCCAGCAGGGTATGCCTTGGCCCCACTAAGCTCCCACATTAGATGCTTTCTTATCAGTGTCCCATGACCTGAGGGTAAGCTGAGAGGACTATGTGTACTGTCTTATGGGTCCAGGGGCACATCCTAAATGAAGAGGGGATCCTGGAGTGCACAGCACACATATGGCATGAGGAGGAATGCTGGGGCACACAGGGACATGCATGGTACTGCCCACTGGGCTATCCAGAGGGGCCACCAGCAGCTGCTCCAGTGTCAGCTGCAGCACTGTGGGAAGGCAAGTCCTGCCCTTCACTGTACCCCAAATAATTTCACTCTCTGCTTCATTTCATTTGGCAGCCAGTGGCCTCTGCCACACCAGCCCTGGTGCTCGGTAGCAGCTGCTCAGGGGACTATGGGGTGCAGAGAGGAATATGGACGCCCAGGGCTAGGGCCAGCTCCCAGTCCCACTGTAATGCGAGGGCAGTAGGATCAGGGAGATGAGGAGGCAGGCAATCAGTGCTGTTAGTGCATTGCTCCTGCATGGCCTTGCTCAGAGGCAGGAGAGGACCTGGACACCCTGCCTGAGTGCTGTGTGGGTTGCCAGGATGAGTCACAGCAAAGCTGCTGTGGGAACAAGATGCTTGCCATGCCCGGCACTGTGCTGTGCCCCCCCTCATCCCAGGGCCTCCTCTGCACCCTTTGCACCACGCAGACACCTTGTGTCCCCCTGTGCAGCCGTGCTGTGCAGGGGAAAGTGAGAGAGAGCGTGTTAGGAACAGGAGGGAATGTCTGGCAGCCCTGCACTCTGCCAGGGCCACCAAGCCAGCACTATGGGGGTGGTGGGAGCTGGTGGCATAGTGTGCAGCTTGGAAACCACGCATAGGCCCTGTGTGGGCTTCCGTGGGTGGCATAGGTCATGTGGATTTCCAGGAGAGGAGCACACCCTCCCCATGCTGGAGTGCCTGTGGGGCTGTGTCCTGTTGGGGCAGCTCATCCAACAGCTGGCAGTGGGTTGGGTGTGTGCTGGGGAGGGGTTGTCATTTCTCCTCTCAGGTCCCATATGCCTCCCTCTAGAGTGCCCTGTGGATCTGAGCAGCATGTGACTAGTCCCAGCAGGTGCTGGTGGGCATCACTGTCCTTACCTAGGCCACCACACCTAGTGCTAGGCTTCATTTCCATCACTTGAACAATCTTCCCAGCCAGGTTGCAGTGCCAGCTATGGTCAGACCTTGCAGCTATTTGGGGGTTGCAGTGGCTCTGTACAGAGGAGGTGGTGCCCAGGGCTCCTGCCAGGGGACAAGGAGAGGAGGGGTCTCTGCCTGCCCGTGCAACTCATGGGGAAGGGATGTTATACGCAAGAGAGACCTGAGTCAATCCATCTTCTCCAAGGTCCAGGGTCTCCTATCTTCAGGGGGCTGCGGAGAATGGAGACCATCCCTGCAGGACCCTGGGGCTGCCCGGGCTCAGTCCCAGCTCCTCGGGCAGCGGGTGTGGTCCTCCATTCACCAGCCACGGACACGTAACTAGGGAGGAGGAAAGCGCTATGAGGCAGAGCTGGGTTTGGTGCAGGAGGGGAAGGGGGTCACAAAACAGCCGACAAAATGATTTCGGGGTATTGAAACGAGTCCCTGCGTCTTCCCTCCCTCCATCCCTGCATCCCTGCTCCTTGCATGCTCTCTGCGGGTTCCCAGCTGGCACCGCCGGCTCCCGGCGTGGAGCAGCGGCGACACCCGGTGGTCACCATTCTGTTGCGGGGGACACGCACATTTCTTACCTTGTACCTCTCCGCAGCTCACTCACCCCCAGTCCTCCTTCAACTGTCCCCAGAGAGACCCTCATTCGGGGTGGGAGGATCACCTCTGGGTAATCCTATCTCCTCATCCCAATTCTGCGCTCCCAAATCCTCTCAGGTTTCCCACCTCCTTTTCCTGCTTGCATCTGCAGTGATATTGCTAAATGGAGACATAATTTATCCCTTTTCTGCATGGTCACTCCTGCTCTGGCCTGTGGATGTTTGGGGCTACCAGGGTGTCACTGCCTCTACGAGCTATGGCTTCACTCTCACTCTCACTCTCACTCTCACTGTCACATGCTGCCCAGAGAATCCTCTTTTCTTGCCAGTGGTCTCTGACTAGTCCAGTGATGGGATGGGACTTCGACACCTTGTCCCAGTGATAGTGACAGGGCTCATAGTGACACTGTCCAGTGAGTCCCTCTGGTCATCGTTCTTCCCTCTATGTCAGCACAGCTCTCCTGAAGATTGTCTGGCTTTGGCATGGGGCTCATCATAGTCACTTTCCCTCTGGGACACACCAGGACCTGAGGGCACTGGCCAAGTCCAGGGGAGCCCTAGGGACGTGGAAAGGAGGGTGCTATCCTGCACCCTGGGGTGCAAACCCAAGTACTCATCTTCCCCACCAGCAGTTTTTTTTGAGGGGGTGGCAGCCCTGTGCAATAGCCCTGCAGCCTGGCAGAGGGGGAAACCTCAAACCCTCAAACAATGAGGGACTACTATCCCCCATCTCCTGGGCCCCCCATGGGGCCACCTCTTCACCTGTGGGCTTCTCCTGAGCTGGCCAGGATCTGCCAATCCCCTCCCAGACAGCAGGACCACTGGGGTAAAGGGTGGACAATACTTTGACCACTGCCTGCTGTGAAACACAGGAACCAGAGTTTCCCCCCAAGACCCTGGGACTCTTCCCGGCTCCAGGCAGGGTAATGCTGGACTGGAGCCTGGGGGCTGGGAACTCCCAGTGGGGAGCACAGCACCCACTGCATGGCACTTGGTGGTGGGTGACAGATGTGGGACAACAGACATGTCAGCTGCACACTGTCACTTCAGCAGAGCTTGGGACAGCTGAGCTGGACAGCTGGTTCTTGCCCCAGCCTTAAATACCACATGAGCATCCTGATCCTTTGGTTTGGGGCCTCTGGGGTCACCGTGGGAATGTTTACAGTGCTGTTGAGGGAAAGGTTTGCAACAGCACTCAGTTTGCACCAGCATTCAGAGGGATCTGGGGAGAGGTTTGCACCAGCGTGAGGTGAGCAGATTGCACAAGTGTCCAGAGAGAGCTTTGTGCCAGTGTTTGGGAGGTTTGGTATCAAATGCAGCAGAAGGTATCCTCCAGCATCTGGAGACAGGCCTACCCCAGCATTAGGGAGGGTGGTCTGTAGGCAACAGAGGCTTTCTTGGGACAGTGTCTCAAAGGTCAGCAGTCTTGAAGGACTAGGTGACATCAAAGAGGAGCCACAACAGCACCTTGCCCATTCCCCCACCACATCCTCCCACTTCTGCCCAGACCTCGATGCTGCCTCTGTGGAGACGTGGCTGGGGCACACTCTGCTGCATGGTGGTCACTCACTGGGGATCTACAGCTGTAACAGAGCTGTGAAGCTGATGTTGCAGTGCTGACAGCACAGCCCTGCAGGACAAGGCCACCAGGGCCACCTGTGGCCCTTGTTATCCAGCTTCCCGGGACACCAGCCAGCTGTGTGTCCTGGCAGGCGTGCCAGGCTGCTGCAGGGAGCAACAGGGTAGGCTGTGGCTGGGAGAGCTGTTGTGTCTTGTTCCCCAGATGAAGAGCTGCGTGCAAAGAGGTGTTGGATTAGGACCCGTGAGGTTCTGCCCTCTCAGTCTGAATCCTGTAGGGTTTGGGGGTATGGCTTTGGAGTGCTGGCAGTGGGTGCCCCACTGCCAGGGTTCTCAGACCTGTGCTCTGCTCCTGCTTGCTCCTCACGTCCAGCAGACGGAGCAATAACACAGTGATTTAACACCATCTCGCCATGTGAAGGCTTCCCTGGGCATCCCTCTGCTGGCAGAGCCTGCATCATCACCAATCCATGACATCCGATCATCTGGCACAAAACCACCGTCAGCTCCCCCTTCCTGCAGATGTGCATTCTCTTCCCCAAGGTGATGAGTGCCTCTCCCAGGTGACAAAGCTAATTTTAAGGCTTATCTGGCTCTCAGAGGCTGAAATGCTTGCCGGATTTTCTCTGTGGGTGAGCTGGACACCCCTGCCGTGGTTTGTACGCAATGGTATCCCACTGTGACTCAAGAGTGAGCTCAAATGTCCAAGTCAAGCTTTTAGCAGCAAGGTCCGTGGCCCTACAGACTGAACAGATGCTGCCAGGGCAGCATCCCCCCTCCTAATTCCCTCTCAGATCCTCTTCTCAAATCCCATTCCCCTCCCAGCTGCAGCATGGGCGCTGTGCAAGCAAAGATCCCCCAGGCTGGTGAGTCCCCTTTACTGGCAGCCTGGTTCCCATAGGCCATGTGCTGCCAGCAGTAGCTGCAGCTTTTCCTGGGAGCTCTGTGGATGTGATTAACTGGAGCATTCCAGCCATGGGGACCACTCTCCTGGGGAACCCTGGTGTCTCTGTGGGGTTATTTTGCTGCAGACAGCCTTTTTCCAGCTGTCTCCAGTGCTCAGTGCCCTGTTCTTGTCATCCAGTGCCTCTGAAGGCAGGAAGCATACTCATCCCAGTGGAGGAGTGTCCCTTTCACTGCAGTGTTTGGGGTGGTTCCACCATCAGCCAGGCACTCTCCTTACTGTCTGCTTTCCCAGGGAGACATGCAGCACCCTGAGTTTGCTGGGTCCTGGGTGCACATGCTGGCTGCCCCCTGTCACTGCTGTGGGACACTCTGGGGACAGGAGGCCAAGCTTGCCTGATGGGACAGTGACAGGGATTTTAAATAGGAAGCTGAGGGTCCCCAGAAATGCCCGCAGAGAAGCCAGAAGCCCTGTAAGCACACCAGATGGAGGCTAGCTGGACACAGCTGTTTAATGAATGTATCTCAGTACAGATAGGGAGTTGCAACCCACACATCCACGGCTGCCTCCTCACCACGGCTCTGGCCACATCTCGGACCTGGCATCCGAAATATCCCCATTGGCGCTCTGGCCACATCTCGGACCTGGCATCCAAAATATCCCCATTGGCCTGGCATGCCAGGGTGGTAGAGGAAGATGTCGTGGCACTGGTGCGCCTCCTGGTCTTGCAGTGGGGGAGATCCTGGAGAGAAGAACTGTGCCCTGGCTGGGGGAAGGGGGCTGACTGGGATGATGCCCACAATGCAGCAGGGAATGAGGTGAGGGAGTGACCAGGTTACTGCAAGTGCACCCTGGTCTGTGTACACCCCAGGGCCTCCTGACTGAGCCACAGCACACCAGGCAGGGAGAAACTGAGGGCACTGCGGGAAAGGGATTAGAGGGGCAGGAGCAGCTGCGGGGGCTGCCATGGGACCTGGGCATCCCAAACCCTGGTGTGTTTGGGGCAAGGTTTCTGGGCTTCCTGCCTCTTCATCTGGGCAGGAGTGGGCTGATTGCATCTATCTACCTTAGGGCTGCCAAGGGGCACAGTGAATGCTCATGCCTGCAGCTGACACCTGGCGGGGCTCTGGGCTCTGCCTCTTCCTCCTTATCACAAGCACTAACGCTCCCAGTGAGACAAGGCTGCCCACTTGATGTGGTGGGTAGAGAGTGAGATGAACAGGGTTGGTGTGGGAACAGAATGGCAAGCAAATGAAGAGCAACCCTTGGAACAAGGGCTACAGGAGGGGATGAGGGATGCAGAGGAGTGCTGCTGGCAAGATCAGATGCATAGGGCGGTTCCCCTTAATCTGACCTTGCCTTCCCATCCCTCTGATGCTTTCTGTTACCAGTGCTCCTTCCTACACTGTTGCTGTTGGCATTAAATAGTTGGTTGCCAGCAGGGAAGGGTTGAGCCATGCCAGGGAATGGTCTCCCAGACACAGCCACAAGCTGTGCATGCAGGAATTGATCTACTGGCCTCCAGCCCCTGCTGGACTAGGGCAGGGATGTGAAAGACCCCAAAGGGAGTCAGCCAAATCCCCCGAGGATCCATAATGCTGATGAGATGAGACACTGCTTGCTGCAGACCTGTGGGTGTTTCCTGTGGCACGCAGAGGCACAGCCATGCTGCCCCATGGCGCTGAGGGTGGCCAGGGGCACACGGGTGCTCTGGGTTCCGCTGTCACCCCACACACACCCAGGGCAGACCTTGCTCTGTCTGCAGGTCCCTGGGTGCTGTGGGGATGGGGATCATGGGGGCAGCATGTTCCCTGCCCCTTGCGCCCCATAGTGACCCCAGGCACAGGACCCTTCCCCACCATGGTCCCTGCAGGGCGCAGGGGACAGTGAGGACACGCCCTGCCCCACCCTGCTTCCTCCCACCAATCAGAGACCCGAGAGCCACTCCCACTCCCTCAACCAATCAGAGCCTGGCACACATCCTCTTCACAGCCAATCCAAGGGGGAGGCGGGGCAGAGGGCAGCACAGCCGCGCTCCCGCCAGCCAATCGGTGCCCAGCTGTGCCCACAGGGGAGGGTGGGGCAGGTCACCATGGCAGGCGTGGCACCGCGCCCTCGAGGCGTGGCTGGGTCTAGGCGAGGGGCTGCAGGTGCAGGGCTGCGCTGTTGGGACGCGCGGCCAGAATGTAGGCGACGTTCTCCCGCAGGAATCTGGGCCAGTCGATGCTCCTGTGGGCAGAAGTGGGCTCTGGCAACACCGCTCCCCCAGGATCGTCCCCCAAAATGGGGGTGTCCACCACCCCGCTAACCACCCCTGCCTCACCTGGGCTCCTCCTGCTTTGTGGCTGGCAGGATTTTCTCCGGGCTCTTGCCATTCCTGCTGCTGGCGGGACTGCCCTCTGATATGGGCCCCACATGGCTGATGCTGTGGCAGGAAGGAGGATGCTCTTCATCCCCGCTCCTTGCACCCCAAATGATGGTGGTGGGGGAAGAGGGTGCACAGGGCTGGGGGGCCAGGGAGGGGGAGGTGGTGGGCAGATGGGCCAGCCATTTGTGTGCTGAGCCCCTTTGGTGGGTTTTGGGACTGTGTTGGGAGTCCTGGCTGGGATATCACCCCTACACCAAGACGGGCATACCCTCACCTGACATTGCAGGACAGCATCTCCTTTTGGTGCTTGCGGAACCAGGTGTGCCGGGCCTGGCGGCACTCGCCCTCCCCGATGAAGCCGTCGTTGTCCTGGTCCAGGGCCAGGAAGGCTGCCCGTGCTCGCTCCCGCTCCTTGGGGGTCAGCAGCCGCAGAAGGGCATTCTAGGGGGTCAGAGAAGCAAAAGTGGAGCACTCATTCCATGGGAATGTCCCTCCTTATTTTCCCAATGCTGTAGGGATCTCCACCTTGAGTGCCATGGCCAGGGGTGCTGGTCATGGGAGTCAGCCCTAAGTACCACAGCCATGGGTGTCAGCTGTAGGAGCCAGCCTTGGGTGCCATGACCATGGGTGCTGGCCATGGGCACTGATCTTGGGTGCTGTGGCTGTGGGTGCTGGACACAGGTACCACTGCCACAGCTGTTGGCCATGGTAGCCAGCCCTGGGTGCTGTGACCATGTGTGACAGCCATAGGAGCAAGCCCTGGATGCTACAACCATACCTGCGGCCGGATTTTCTGCAGCAGCTGGATGGACTCATGGGAGAGAAAGTCCTGCCACTCGATGTGCCCCTTCTTGTCAGGGTCCAGGGCATTGAACTGCAGGGCTGCCTGCTCCTCCTGTGCCTCGGGCATGGTCCGCTCGAACTGCTGCTTGTGCACTTGGTGTTTGTAATGCAGGAAGTCATCCAGAGTCAGGCAGCTCTCTGCAGGGGACAAATTGGCTTTGCTGTGCCCAGGAAGGAGATGAGACCGACCTCCCCAGCTGCTTCCCGCAGCCATTTAGGACCCGCCACATGGAGGGTACACACCTGGAATGATCTTGCAGTTCCTCAGGGTCTCCATCAGGCTGTACATCTCTTCCTCTGTCAGCAACAGATTGAGGTTGTCCTGGGGTGGGGGACAGAGCGGAGCCGTGAGGCAAAGACATAGGGTGGAGGGAACACACCTCTGTATGGCAGCACCGGGATCCCTTGAAGGCGAGTGAGTGGGGACACCCAGAGAGTTGTTGTGCTGTGTCACCCAAGGGTGCTGCAGTGGGATGGCTCCACAGCCCCAGGCTTTGGCCATTCCAGCTCTGCTACAGCATCTCATGTGCCCATGGTGTCACATCCCCCACCAAGGTCCTGGGGAGCTGTAGGGATAGGGAGGTGGCAAAGGGCCCCAGTCCCCTGTGTCTGGTGACCCCCATCAGGCCAAGGTGGGTGTTGGGAACTGGAGAGCAGCATGTCCCCCACTGCCCCAGACCAAGCTGTGAGGTGGGACCCTGCTCATGTCCATGTGGTGCACAGTTACCTGGGGAGCACCCACCACCCAGCAGCAGCCTGGTGTCCCCCACTCCGGGCACTCACGCAGTAGTAGCAGCTCCAGCCTGTCTCGGTGTGCGCCGTCTCTGTCACCTCCACGGTGCTGTCCTTCTGCAGATATCCCATGCGGCGCAGGCAGCCGTCGTGATACACCCGGTGGCAGATGCGGCAGGGGAAGAGGCTCTCGGCTGTCCACACCTCGCAGATCTCACACATCTCGTCATTCAGGATCTGGGGAGGGATGGGCAGATGCTCAGCAAAGCAGTGTGGGCAGGGGCTCGGCTTCTCGATCTGGGTGGTGCTTTGCAGGTGGGGGTGGATGCTGAGGGGCAGAGAGGACGGGAAGATGGGAATGTGTGGGGCTGGCATAGGGAAGAGGTTGTTGTAAGGGACATGCCTGGTCAAGTTAAAGGAAGGTGGGGATATTTTTGGGGATGAATGGTGGGTGGATGGGTCTGACTATGGGATCCATGGGGCTATGGAGTTGTAGGTTCCCTGCAGTGTGGTATGTGTGGGTGGCTGGACTGTAGGGCTGTAAATGTCGATGGATAATCTGTAAGGTTTTCCACACATTCCCATTTCCACTTCCAAAGAGATACTAACCTGGGTATATTATCTGGGTACCCCGAGTAATTTAGGCTCAGGGCATGGTTGGACACTGGAACAGGCTCCCCAGGGTGGTGGTCACAGCACCAAGCCTGGACACCACTCTCAGGTACATGGTGTGATTCTTGGGGTGTCCTGTGCATGGCCAGGAGTTGGACTTCAGTGATCCTTGTTGGTCCTTTCTAACTCAGGATATTCTATGTCTTTATGTGCTATATAAGGCTGTAGGTGAGCTGGGGCGTAGGCTTGTTGGGTGGGTGGCTGTATGGGTAAGGTTGTGGGTGTGGGTGGGTTGTAGGATTGAGGGCATGGGTGGATAAGCTGTTGGGTTGTAGATGGGCAGGGATGTAGGGGCTTGCAGGTATGGAGGGATGGCTTGAGTTGCAGACTGGCTGACTGTAGGTGGACTAACATGTAGGTCAAATTGTCCTCTCTTCCCCAGACCTAGAGCTGCCTGTGCCCAGACTTCTTTTCACAACACCCCAGGGTCCCTCCAGGGCATATCTGAGCAGTTGCACCCCGCTCCCAGTGAGGCACCTCCATCTGCCCAGCCTGGCCACTGGCAACCTACTCCACTGAGCCACCTGCGTAGGGCTTTGCGAGACTGTCACCTGCCTGGCAGACACTCAGGTGCTTGTACAGCCCTGTGCATGTCCAGCCCTGTCCCCATCCCTCCCACACTGTCTCTTTGGTTCCATCAACTCACCTGCTCCCTCTGTTCCAGGCTGATGTCCAGGGGCTCATCATCGTGGAGCTCCCTCTTGGGTCGGATGAAGGCTGGTGGTGTGAACCTGTTGGCCCGTTCGAACTCCTCTGGCTCCACACCCCGGCCATCCCGCAGCCTCTCCCAGGCTGCCTTGCTGGCACTGCTCTCCTCCTGCTGGGAAGGTCCTGCCAACTCTTCCTCCTCTCCCTCCTGCACCTCCTGCTCCAGCGTCCCCTGGCGTGCGGTCCCCGCCTCTGCCCGACGCCGTGTCGATGGCTGCTCCCGCAGCCCATCCTTGAAGGCTGACACGGCCAGGCTGACCTTCTGCACCCTCTCCACCGTCTGCCTCCTGGACATCAGCACCCCCATGGCTCTGCGGTGGGAAGGAAGGTGCTATGTCCCTGACTCCCAAAAGGGTGTCCCGGTGGTTTCTGCCCAGCTGTGTAAGGAGCAGCTCAGGGCAGGAAGAAATGGGGTCTGTGACAAACTAACACTGGAGTAATGATGGTGGCTGTGGGAAGATGGATTCCTGGCCATGGAGGGTCTGAGTGGGTGGGGGGAGGGTGGGACAGAAGGCAGGGAGATAGTTTGGGGGTGCCTCCCCACCCTTGCCCTGTAGGCTCCAGCTTAACAAGAAACACACCCAGGCCTTTCCCATGCCAGATGAGTAAAACCCAGAGGGATTTAGTACCAGCTGTAACCCTTCTCCTTGCGTGCGTCTCCTTTCTGCCTTGAAGACAGCCTCTGTGGCCAGTCAAGGATGAAAGATGTCCTCCCTGCAGCTCTGCCCAGGACTAGGTCACAGCACGTCTGGTACTGACCCCTCACCTTCCTTAAATTCCTCTTCACTCAGCTGCCTTTCTTGCACTCAGCTGCCTTTCTTGCACTCACCTGCTTGTGTGTGTGCTGTTGCTGTGTTCATTGGGCATCCTGCGTCCTGCAAAGGGAGGCTGGGCCAGCCGTAGGAGGACGATGAGGGTGCAAGAGAGAAGGGGGGCAATGTATGGGACAGCGGCACATGGGTCCCAAGAAGGATGTTTGGCTTCAGTACCAAGGGAAGATCACCTTAGGATAAAGTGGGGAGGCCAACAGCAGCAGCAATAACAAGTTGGACTCTGTCTCACTGGGTGTGAGCTGAAGCGGGGAAGAAGCAGAATTTGGCCTCCAGCATTGTGGGGCACAGCATCACCCCACATGGGTCCAAGGGCTTCCCTTGTGCCATGCTGGGGTTGCATTATGGAAGATACTGCCCAGGGCAGTGGTGGAATCACCATCTCTGGAAGCGTTTAAAAACCATGTCGATGTGGCACTTAGGGACGTGGTTTAGTGGTGGCCTTGGCAGTGTTGGCTTAGTGGTTGGAGCTGATGATCTTAGAGGTCTTTCCCAGCTTTAATTATTCTCTAATTCTATGCTGCAGCAAAGAGGCACTTCCAGCTGGTGCCCAGGGACCAGGAGGCAAAGCAGGGAGGGTGGAGCGGCAATCTCCCTCCCCGCCAGCCTCAGCAGGGAAGTCCCCAGGTAGTGGGATAATTAGCAGCACGCGTGCACACCGCCGGGATCTCACTGCCTGCGGGAGGACTCGACCCCGCGGGCACTGCTGTGGCAGGGAGCCTGGTCAGGGTAATTACAGGTACCCGGCAGCAGCAGGGCCGAGCGGAGTGGAGCAGAGCATGCTGGCAGGCGGCAAACACCACTGCGTGCACACGCATGTGATTTCCCAGCCTCTCCCCACCACCGCGGGACCATCTGCCTGCAGATTCCCACGCGCTGAGCCGGGTATGCAACACGTGTGGGCCCCGTCCTGCGTGTGGGGGTCCCAGCAGCGTGCGCGGGTGTGGGCTGGGGTATTTGCACCTGTTGGCCGCAGTGCCTGGCTCGGAGCTGGTGCCCGGCATCCTTCAGCTCCCGGGGTTTTGCAAAGGGAGCGGGGCAGAGCTGGAGGCACCTGTCCAAGCCACAGCAACAGCAGCTCTGCGGCTGTGCCAGTGGGAAGAAAAACACTTGGGTGTTTCTACCTCCTCGCCGTGCCACCACCCTCTGAATGGCTGGCTCAGGATCACGTCTGCCGTGGTCAGGATCAGCTCTGCTGCTGGGCAGCATTGCAGTTCTGCCTGCGAGTGAGAGAGTCGGAGAAGTCACAGGGAAATCCCCCCAAGATCTGCTTTTGTGGGTCCCTGCAACATCGAGTGTTGGCTTGATACAGGCCTGCTCCTGCCCAAGGTTTGGGTAGAAGCGGGGAGGAGAGGATCCAGAGGGGCTAGGCTCACAGAGAAGAGAAGAGTGAAAAGAGGTGTGTGGCCCACAGCACGCCAGTCTCCCTGTTACCCACACTGGTGTTCCTCATCATAGCATGCTGGCAGTTTCTCCCCACGGTGCTGCTGAGCCCTGGGTGCCCCAACCCCACCCACTCTGCAGTGCAGTGGGGCAGCCTCGGCAATAGAAGGGTGGCTGGTGTGTGGACTTGCTGTATTCCCCCCCAAATCTGGTTCCCGTGTGTGTTCATGTCATAATCACACACCTGCACTGCACTGCTGCTGCAAGATCCCAGCCCACCTCCTAGTTTCCTGTCCTCTCCCAAGCCTACCCTGGGTGCCTTTTGCCATTGTCTGTGTGTGTCTGGAGCCTGGATAGTGTCACTTCTATCATGACTTGTGTCTATTCTCAGCTCTGCTGGCCTCCCTGCCCCTGCTGGTACTGCTCAGCTGGACCCTGCCTGCACACCCAGGGTTGAATGGCTACACCCTGAACTCAGTCTCCAGACTCCACTGCCTTTCCACAGTCCCCACTGCTCCCCAGATACCCCAAACTTGCACTCTGCTCTCTCCAGACCCCTTTTTTTCTGTGCCCCATGCCCTGCCTGACCTGGCTTTGTGGGGTGGGATTTCCCCCTCATGTAGAACCTGGTATGACTTTGAGGTCCTGCCAGACTTCAGGAGCCCCCCTTCTCCTGGGGAGGGGATCTGGGGCAGTCTTGCCTCATAGCAGCCAGACACCCGAGAAGCCCCATGCGTCCCTACATGTCCTTGGGGGAAGGTATCTCCAGTGCTATTTGTGTCCACCCCCGAGGCAAACAGAACCACCACCTGTCTCATCATGACCTAAGAGGTGCGGGGGCCTCGACCTTGCTGCCAGGCTGCACCGTGGGACTATTTTTAGGTCGCCCCCACAGAGGAGCTAAATCTGGGCACAGGCAGGAGCTGCCTGCAAACACCCGGCTCCACCGAGCCCTGCCAGCACTGGGGGCTGTCACAGTGGGTGGTGGGAAACTTCCCAACCCCTTCCCTTCCCTTGCCCCCAGCCACCTGCACCTCTGCCCTGATCCTTGAGCAACACCTGTTCCCCTCACTCTTCTCTTTTGGATTTGCTTCTTGCTGCTTCATTCCTGCAGCAAAACACTGAGCCAGAAAGCACTTCATCCTCTTAGTACCCATGGACACATCTTTCCCAGCGTCACACTCCTCTCTGTGTGGGGGAAACTGAGGCACGGAAGCAAGGCTGGTGCAGCTGGAGTGAGGATTAAGCGCCTGTGTTAGGTGGGAATGGGGAGAGAGCTGGTGGCTAGCATGGAGGCACCCCGGGAGAAGGAAACAGGGCAGAGCATCTGGGTGCAAACAGAGCCAGTGGTCCCTGCATAGCTGCAAGATCTCTCTCCTATTGCAGAGCACATGTGGCTTGTGCTGGCGTTACGGGGTGCCAGGTCAGTGGTGGGCGTGGGGCGGCAGGTGACACACAGGTGGGCGTAGCTGGGGCTGTGTGGTGGCTGGGAGCGCAGGATGGATGCGTCGGGGAGCAGCACAGGGCGGGTGTGTTTGTTAGGACTGGATGTGTTACAGGGTGAATGAAGTGTGAGGGGTGGATGTGTTTTGGAGTGGATGTGCTACGGCGTGGCTGGCAGTGCGGGGCGGGTGTTACAGCCCACAGAGGGTGTTGCAGAGGCTGTGGACATGGAGTGGGTGGTGGCTTTGGGTGCAGGGATGTTGCAGCAGCTGTGGGAGTGGGGTGGTGTCTGTGGCAGCTGGGGTGTGGGATGAGTGCTTCTCGGGGGCCATGGGTGCAGGGTGAGCTGTTGTGGTGTGCAGTGGTGGCCTGGGGAGATTGGGGGTGTGGAGCCACAGGGTCTGTAGGACTGACTGTTACCTGTCCCAGTTTGTCCTTGGTGATAGTCCCTGCCAAGCAAATGAAGGGTCAGCGGGTACTTGCACTGGTGCACCCTTGAGCCGGGTCCACGGCACCCACTCTCAAGGAGATGTGTCAGGGGTGTGTGGAGCAGAACCCTGTCATGTGCCAGGAGCAGGCTTCCCGAGTGGGGGAAGGATGCGCCTGGTCCCCACAGGCTGCCAGGGGACCAGGCCTCCTCCCTGCCCCCACCAGTCTACTGGGTATTTTGCCCCAGAGTGCTGTGCCTTACTTCGAGCAGTATTAGGGACCCTGGGGGCAGAGGGGTGGGGTACCAACAGGGAGGAAAACCCTGGGATCTCAGAGTCCATGGCAGCCTGGTCCCAGGGCTTGGTCTGAAGGGCATGAAGCAGGGCTGGGAGGAGCTGCCATGGCTCTGGCACAGCTCTACACACCCTGCCAATTGCTCCTGCCTGGGTTGCTCCTGCCTGGGGTGAGGGGGACCAGGCTACGAAGGCAGCAGGTTCTGCTTAGTGGACATTGCATTCCACCTCCTTGAGCTGGCTGCAGATGGCCACAAGGGTCTGGCAGCATCCCCTTGTCCCCTCTCCTGGGCAGACAGCACATGCCAGAACTATGGCACTGCTGGGACTGCTGCTGCGAGGTGATCCATTTGCCATGGGGCAGGGAGGTTCGTGGCTGATGGTACCCTCCCACTCTCTGCAGGGCTGTGGGAGTCCAGTGGGGTGTCGGGCGGGGGGTGGGGGGGTGCTGTGTCCCAGTCCTGGGGACACCAAGCCAGTGGCTGTTTCCCTTCTGGATCAGGTTGCCTGTCCTGCTGCGCTATGACAGATTTTATAGGTGTGTCGCACTCTTTCATCTCCCAGAGGGGGATGAAAATGCCGTGACAGCAGAGTCCCTTCCTCTGCAGCAGATACAGCTCCTGCCCAGATTTGCACTTCTCCTTCTCTTCTCCCTTCCCAGCCTCTCTACACGGTACCCACACAAGGACCCTGATGCCTGGGTAGGAGCCTCTTACCCCATCCTCATCCCCAATCCCAGACATCCCATCCCAGGAGCTCTAGTCACCCTCCCTGGCACCAGGATCCCGGGGGCAGTGGGGGAGCCCACCAAAGGGTGACACAATGTGCGGACAGCCCATGCTACGCACCCAGCAAATCACTCACAATGGCAAAAAATCCCCCACTTACCAGGATCGGGGTTGGTCTGGGAACACGAGCCCTAGACAGCAGTCCACACGATGTCCATCACCGCTGCTTCTGGCCACGAGCCCCTCTCCAGCCGCGGGTGCTCACCGCATGCCGTGCCCCGCGTGCAGATCCCTGTCGGGATGGAGCGGCGAGGGTGGCACCCGGGAAGCCAGAGCCCTGCACTTGCTGCCGGAGGATGCAGGAGGCAGCAAGATGCTGGGAGCGGATGCCTGTGTCTAGCGCGCACACACACACACACACACACACACACGCACACACACACACACACACACTCTCAGAGGAAGCAGGGAGCTTGTGACTGGGGCTGAGCAGATGCAGCCTGGTTTGCTGTCCCTGTACCAATTGCTGCCCGAGCCGTGTTAAAAAGCTCTCCGAGAAACGAAGATTTTTTTTAACCGGGCTGACGTGTGCAGGAAGATACCAATAAAAGCTTTCCCTGCATCTCCTTTGGCCCCCTGGGTTGAACCGCCTTTCTCAGAAAAAACCTCAAGGATTATAGAGGTGGGATTTCGTCCAAGGATGAGCAAAGGTCTCATCTGCCCCTGCTGCGGGGTCTTCCCCAGAGCAATGCCTCAGTCACAGGCTACCTGCACCTGCTTTAACCCAATGGCTGCTGGTCAGTGTTGCAGGCAGGCTGTCCTTCCCACACTATGGTGCAGCAGGGGCATGGTGGCTACGTGCAGCACTATGTGCCCAGTTCAATGCAAAACCCAAGGTTTTTGTTTTTCTAGTCCCCAGGACTTGATATATCACCCAGGTGGACACTACAGGGCTGCAGCAGGGCTGGGGGCTCATGGGGGGTTTGAAGGAGGTGATGGGGCAGGAGAGAGGATGCTGGTGGGGAAAGAAAGGCACAGCTCTAATGCAGCACCTCTGAAGGTGGAGTATCTGGTCCACATGTATCCCCAGCTCCCCACATCAGCTTGGTGGAGATGGTCACTCAGCCCCCTTACGCCTACCTGGAAGGGGGTGCCACTGGTAAAGGGCTGCACTTTCCCCTTCAGGTATAGACAGGTCTACATGGGGATGATTTAGGGTGGCACAGAATCTGAGCCCTCCTAGGAGCAGCTTCCATCCAGGCTTGGGATTTATGCTGAAGGTGAGAGCAGAGGGGCCTGGGCAGTGGGGATGCTGGCCAGGCTGGATATAGCAGGTCCTGTTCTGACTAGGGCATAGGGAAGCTCTGCTCAGCCCCACTGCACTGTTCCTGTTCTCAGGATACTGCCTAGGGAGAACCCCTCATCCCAGCCTGACATCCTAGCACTGCCAGCCCCTGTGCCCTCCACTGGGCAGGTCCTATCAGGCTCCAGGTCTGCCAGCGCCACAGAGCAGTGAATGTGTGGACAGCAGTGAGCAGTGGTGGAGAGGCAGGGATGTCACCTTTCCCATACAGAGAGCATGGGGAGCGTGGTGTGGGAGACCTGGGATTAAGAACCATTTGGTAAGTGAAGCTTCCTGGCTTCTGGAAGATGTGCAGTACCATCCCTGAGGTCTTCTACACCCCAAAACCCCTGTGATGGATGCTGGAGTGCTTTACATGGCGGGAGCAGTTCAGTGGGAGAGGGCAGCCCCGAGGGGACCAGGTTCCACACGCTTGTGCCGCATGCTGGTGCAAGGATGGTTTCTGACCCTTGCCTGCTATTCCACACCCTGTGCTAGCCCTCCCTAGACTTATAGGCACTGACACTGATTCCTGCAGTACCCATATCTTCATTACAGACCCTTCCCATGTCTTACTTGGGAGTAACTGAGACCACCTGCAGCTCATGCCACCTGCAAACAGATCCAGAGGCTGGGAAGGGCAGCATCTTTCTAAGCCAATCTGTGGCTCCCTTCCCCATGGCTGGGGATGCACAGAGCCAGGCTGGAGACAGGATTTATCTGTTTTCTTCTCGTGGCTGTCAGGTCCTGTCTTGCTTCACTCCATCAGCTGTAGGAGCCTTAATGGAGCCTCTGGGTGCCCTGCCCTGGCCCAAGGTGCCTCGCTATGCTTCATCCTTCGTCAGGAATGCTTCCCTTTAGGGTGAATCCCATTTTGCATTATTTGGCCTGGGGAGCACGGTGGAAAGGTGTTGGGATGGCCATGGGGTGGAAAAAGTGGATACCAGCTGCAAGGGAGGCCAGCGGGATATATCCTGGCCCCAGAGGACCAGAGAGGAGTGCGCGGGCAGGCTGTGAAAGCTTTTAGTGCCTCTGTGGGTAGGGCCCTGCCCTGGCAGTCCCGGGGCCACGTGCAGTGGTTCCTGGAAAAGCAGAGGCAAGGAGGAGCTCCAGCCCCGCTCCCGCTCTAGCTGCCAAAGGCCTCGGGGATGCTGCCGCAGGCAGGTGCGCTGTCCCGCAAAATGAGAGCTACAGCCCAGATCTGTTTCCGCGTGGACACCCTGCGCCAGATTAAGGATTGTCTCGCACCCTTTGGGGAGGAGGAGGACGCAGTCCCCTGTCCTCTCCGAAAAACCACAGCGTGGTTTGCTGCTCGCTGGAGCGGCGCAGCCGGCAACAGGCTGGGGAAGCTCCTGACGGAGAGCCGGCAGCGCCGGTCTGCCGGAGGAGGGCTGCAGGGGCGGAGGTGAGAGCTGAGCTGCAGCGGGAATGTGCATTTTCGTCAGCTCCTCTCCCCGCTCCAAAATCTCGCATGACGCCCGCGTGTAGGTCACTGGCTCCTGCGGCGTGTGGGCTCACCATCTGCGGCTGCTGCTGCTGCAGCGCCGGCCGAGCGGGCTGCCCCTCCCTCCGGCCCCTCCGGCCCCTCCGGCCCGGGCTGCCCGCACCGGGGGGACATGGGGCGGGCAGTGCGCCCTTCTGCCATGGGGAGGGAGGGAGGGGGACTCCAAGTTTTGGAAGGAACGGTGGCCTCGGCGCGCCTGCGCGAGCCGGCATTCCTGCCAGTCAGCGGGGGGTGATGGAAAAGGGAACTTGTCAAAATAGCGAGATATCTTTTTTCAGGAGATTGCAAGTTTGGCTGATGGAGATAATAGTGTTGATGCGCTGCAGGGAGGGTTCGGAGAGGCATCGACTCCCCTCATGGCAGCTGTTTCAGGAGGGAAGGATGATACCAAAATCAGCGTGAAATTGGATAAAAACTGGCTGCCTGATGGGCTGCCGTGTCAGACTGCAGGCAGAGAATGGCAGAGCGTCGCCCATCACCTAGAATAAACGGTGCAAGAGCAAACCTATGGGGGAGGCAGACCACGCCTGGCTCCCTCTGCAGCCCGTGCCCCCCATGTGGGGGGTCCGTGCAGGGAAAGGAGCTCAGGATCTTATCTATGGGGCTGGTCCCAGTTGCAAACTTGATCCTGGTCTCCACTGGCAACCAAACAGGAAACCTCCTGGTGCTGGCTGCAGACAGTACCTCCCAAGGCCACATGCCGACGGCTGGCCTTCATGTCCACGGGCAGCTGTCCATCCCTGCCCCTGGACAGGGAGCACAGGCTCGTTGATGGCCATCCATCACACTCCTGATCATCAATCAGGTACTGTGCAGCATGATGGCTGTCCATCACATTCCCGCATCAAGGCCAGATCATCCACACTGCCTTTCACTCCCTACATTGGCTGTCCTCTGGTGGTCCCACACCCTGACAGCTCAGCCATCGATACCCACAGCCCTCAGCTCTCTGCAGCTCAAACCTGAGGGTGGAGGGGAGCTGAAGCCCTGTGCCACCTACCCCGAAGGTTTAAAGCTGCTTCTGTCAGGGAGCTGGATCCTGGAGAATCCTAGGCTGCTGTGATACCTTCCCTCTCCCAGTCCTGTCTCCACCAATGTCCCCCCACCACCAGGGGTGTATGTGTGAGGCTGCAGTGCCATTGCCACTGCAAATTGGTGATGGGATGGTGACTGCTCCATGGCTTCTGCTGCCTGCATTCATCCCTGCTGGGATGGTGACGGGGGCAGGGATCATCCTGGCTTTTCACCTCTGTCAGTAGCCAGAGTGCCCTAAGCAGGAGCTGCCAGATGGTGCCCAACACGGGTGCAGCCCCTCCTTTGGCCCCCACCAGCAGCCACGCAGTAGCAAACCCAAAGTAGGTTAAGATGCTGCGGATCCTGGCTGCGTGCCTCGTGGCTGTGGCACCAAGCTTTTGTGCTCTGAGTTTTTCCCTCCCATCCCAGAATGCAGAGCTCATGCTGAACATCATTAGTGAACAGCCTTGTTTACATTGGCAGGGTACAAGGGCTGACTTTGCCGTGCCCCACCCCAATCCCCCATCCCTCAGCAACTTTTGTGGTACTCAAAAATCTCCCAATACCAAAGCTTGGAGTATAACTTGTCTATCTATTGTCAGTCACACAGGACCGGGGAGTTTGCAATCAAAGTCTGTCTGGATTCACAGCAGAGTTCCAGCTGTGGCATGGCCAGGCACCACGTCGTGTGGATAGGAGGAACCCCTCCTTTGTCCAGCTGCAAATTTGGTCTGAGGTCCCAGTCCAGCCTCATCCAACAACCTCTCCTGGAGCATGAGCACATTGTGCTTCCCAGAGTGTTTTTAGTTCCTTCCAGAGCCCTGACCTGGTACAGAGTTGAGTACAGCTTCCTTCTCATCCTCATCTGTGTCTGATGCCATTCCTACCTCACTGCCACATCTCCACATCTGCTGGGCTGAGCTATAGCAGCCCTAGATCTGGTGGACATGCATCTCTGAGCAGGGAATGCGTCCTACCAGCTTCTCCAGCTGCTGGAAGGAGAAGATCCAGCCTAGATCCAGGGCATCTATCCTCTCCCTTGTCCACTTCCAGAGCTGCATGCTACTCTCTGCTCCATGCTATAGTCCTGCAATCACAGTTTGGCTGTTCCCTTACTCCACAGGACCGGGTTCTGAGGAGCCTTGGAAAGAGTGTGAGGTGCTCAGTAGCCTGTTCCTTTGTACAGTCATTTGCCCACATTGCTCCTCCATAAGCTGCCTTCATCCCCACAATAAGGGAGAAAAGCTGATGGAAGCAACTGTTAGGACCTGGGGAGGGAGTACAGAGAAAGGATGTGGTCTGACAGTGTCTGAGTGCCAAAATGCCCCATGAGGAGCTGGTTCAGGGGTGAGGGACACAGGAACATGAAGGAAGTGGGAGGAAGCCATCAACCCACCCAGAGGGCATACTTCAGCACTTAGATCTGCAAGGAGGTGTTCCCCAAGCTTGTGCATATCCTGGGATGCCCTTCCTTGAAGTGGCAAGTCCCTGCAGAGCAGCTGGAGCAAGGAGTCATGGGTCTTTCGATCCTGTTCCTGCAGCTGGAGGCCCGCCAAGCATGGCCCTGATGAGATGAGAGTGCTCCCGCTGGACAGATAATAGCTGAGCAATTTAGAACTCTCTAATCTAGGAGTACTCTTGCAGGCATCCACTAAATGACCTTCTTCACTCCAGCCAGCTCCCAGACAGTGGACATCCCCTCCCAGCTTATCCCCTCTGCTCCACCTGTAAGTCCCAGAAAATTTGAGTCCAACCCCACGACTCTCCAGGGACCCTCCTTTCCTAAGCAGGGACATGGGTGTAGTCAAACAGTGGAGACTGGTGCAGGGACTTGTCCCCCAGGACACTGATGGGCTCTGGAGAGCAAGGATGACCCCTGGGAATGGGGAGAAGGATTGAGGCTGTGTTGGTGGGGGAAGTGCTGGGTTTGGACTGTGGATGGGTGCAGGGTTTGTAACCCCACAGCACCTTGCAGGACATGAACTCAGCCCCACAGGAATGCCAGCCCTTCCTGCTGCCCAGCTGGCAGCCTGGCTGTCACCCTGCAGCGTCACCCATCCCCACATCCTCCATCTCTGCCACAGGCCGGTGGAGCATCCTCACAGAGGAGCTTTTCAAGTGGAACGGAAACGCCTAATGAAGGCCGACTTCATTAACCAGGGCTGTCACTGGGATGATTGCTGCCTTCCTGAACCACTCTGTGAGCAATGAAGCTGTGGGAGAGAAGAGAGGAGAGGAGAGGAGAGGAGAGGAGAGGAGAGAGGAGTCAATCATATGCCTCTACCCTGCTGGCAAGGGCAACATGATCTATTTAGGGAGCTGGGGACAAGCAGGCAGCCCTCAGGGCTGGAGGCAGAGCACATCTGGCTCCAGAGGAGAGTGGCTCTCCCTCTCTTTTCCCTCTCCTCTCACACAGCTCCTTTCCTATCTTCTCCCCTCAGCTGAGAGGTGTGAGTGCTGGATCTGGCCATGGAATCCCCCTGGGGCACAGCTGGGTCCTGTTCTAACAAGCAGATGGGACCTGGTGTGACCTGCAGTGATCCCAGACTTCGGGATGCTGCAATCTGGGCAGGGACATGGTGCCTGCAAGTGGTCCAGCAGGCTCCACATTGCTTTTGGCATCTCCATCAGCCCCATTCCCATACTGGAGCATCCCACAGACTGGCTTGCTGAAAAAGCTCCCTCTCCAAGCCTGGAAAACCTTTACCCATGTGACGGGCTGTGCACGCTCCCCGTCTTCCCTCTTGGGAACCTCCAAGCACCCCTGATGGGGTGATTTGGAACAGCCCCGCGGAGCATCAGAGCCCCAGCACGCCACTGCCTCTCCTCTTAATCAGCTAATTGTGTGTTTGGGGTTTCAGGCAAGGGCCCCAGCCTGGTGTTGCCATACCAACCACATCAGCTTCACTTTCAAACATTTACCAAGCAGGCTTGAAATGTGGAGCGAGGGGGGGGTGTGTGTGTGGTGAATTAAAAGAGAAGAGGAAGCCAAACAGAGGGTTGATGGGAGGGGAGAGAGTAAAAGGGCTGCCTGTGCCTCTTTCACTACCCCATGCTGAGTCCTGCAGGGCAGAAAGCTCTGATTAAAACAGCTCTTGCTGGTACTCAGAGGCTTTTTGGGGAACAAAAAAATGCCCCTGTCTGCTGGAGACTGTCTGGGGCACTACTGGGGATGGGTTCATATTGGTTCCTTCAGCAAGGTGAGGGCAGGGCTGTGAGATGATGATGCCCAGGACCCTGAGCCAGGATCAGGGATGGGTGGCGGGTGCTGGTTCTGGAGACCTATCACTCCCCAAGTTTGCTAGGCTGGTGATGCAGGCAGCTGGTGGGATGGCTCGGTGGAAGAGGTTAAGAGAGGTGGCTTGGGGTATGATGTGGGGCTTACAGCTCAGAGGGTCTGTCCCCTCTTTGCCCCAAGCCTGCTGTCATCCCAGGGTACAGAGCAGGACCCCTGCTCCCAGGAGCACTGGGCCCCGCTGGCATGTGCCTGCCCTGCTTTCTGGAGCTGGGTTGACTGTCTGCTCTGCTCCTTGGCTGTGACCCTGTCCGTCCTCTCTTCTTCCAAACCCACATCTTTGCCCCACTTGACCTATCCGTGAGCTGGAACAGCCCTTGCAGCCCTGCAAAGCAGGCTCTGGGCTGCTTTTGCATGCCAACACTGGTATGGCATGAGTGCTTCTTTGCCTGCCAGCCCTGCTGCAGCCTCTCAGCAGTGGCCTGCATGATGCAGGCAAGGGAACTGCCCCAGGAGGGGAAATGGAGGCGGGTGTGTGTTCCTTCTTCAGTTCATCCAGCTTCCTCTGAAAACCCATTTAAGAGATCAAAATTTTATACTCTGAGCCGTGCTAGAGCCCAGAGCTGCGCAGATTTTAATTATTTGCAGATTTTGGGCAAAGAAGAGCCATGGCATGTACAGGAGACATCAGCTGCTGCAGGTACACAGGGGAAATGGTAAGGAGGCAGGGCAGGTCAGAGAAAGGACAACATACAAGGAAACCAGGTTTTTGAGGGTCACATGTGGGCTTTTTGACATCCTGTCCCTTGGAACGGGCCTTGCTCTGGCATTTGATTGCCTCTGCCCTGTTCCTCCACCCCCAGCATCCCCTGGCTGGGCTCTGACACCCACCTGCGTGTAATGTGAGCCTGGTGGCACAAGGCCCATGGCCCTGGCTGTGGAGCAGAGGGAGACAGTCCCTTTTTCCTTTTCATTGCTAAGGCTTCAACATGTAGAACTGCTTCCCTGGAAGCCCTCCTGTTCCTCCTCCTCTGTGCTGAGCAAATCGCTCCATCCATTCACACTGGCCATGTGGGTCAGCTGTGAATTGCTGTGGGCAAGGCTGCTCCTCAGGACTTTCTTGGTCTCTGGAGAAGACCCCATGCACCGTGCTGCCTCTTGGCTATGCACCTCCTCCCTGCCATGCTCAGAGTCCCAGCTCTCCGGAGACCAGTGCTTGTGGAGGGAAGGAGCTGGAAGAAGTTTGTTTCTCTGGAATGAGCTCTCTCCTTCCTCTCCCAGGCATCTATGCAATCTTCACATGCCCCAACAGCCAGCACCACCAGGAACTGTCTCCTCATACTCGTCACAAGGGTTTCAGGGACCTGTGCCATGCCCAGTGGCCTGGGGGACCTTGCCCACACCACAGCCTCTTCCTATGGCTTGTGGACCCCCTGTGAGTTCCCTGTCCCACTTGTTATTTCTATGGTGACAAGAGCTGCTGAAGTGGTCTGTGGGATGGCTACTGTGAGCCTCAGGCTAGGAGCAGATGCAGAAGTCCGCAGCAGGAGAGTAGCCCAGGCTTTGCAGGGCAAGCTCTGGAATTGCTCACACTGCCTCGGGCTTTGCAAGCAGCCTGAGACAGCTCGGCCATCACAGTCAGCTTATCAGCTTTGCTGAACACCTCTGAGTGGCCCAGATGGCTTTCTGCTGACAGGGTGCAGACCTGGCAGCTCTCATCTGCTGGAGATGCTGTGTGGGCAGACCTCCTGCCTCCTCCCATATGCCCTCAGGGGCTGGCGTGCTCAGTGCTGGGTTCTGGGATTCACCCAGACCTTGCCACAGTGCAAATCTGGGCATCAACAGGGCAGAAAGGTAAATCCTTCCTCTCGAGGCTGTGTGTTTGCTGCTAGCTCCATGGATGGATCAATCTGGGAGGTCTCAGTGGGATGCCCTGTGCCAACTGGTTATGCTTGCTGGGCAGGATACCCTGGTGTATCCCTCCTGGATCCTGCACTCTGCCCACGGCCTCCCAACTATGGCCCAAACACCAGTCAGGAGCTGGGACAAGAACTTCCCTGATTACAGTTGTGCCACAGCCAACAGGACAGGCTGCAGCCTCCTAGCTGCTGCCTGCTTTGTCACAAACATCATGATTTGTTCTCCATCCTCACCATGTGTCCTTTTGACAGGGAAAAGCCTCCAAGCCATTATTCTTGGGCTGTTCTCCCCTGCAGCTTCAGAAGGAGATGGTCAGTGTGACCGCTGTGCAGGTGGCAGGGAGGAGGAATGTGGTGTCCCACGACCCTTCATCCCACCCCAGGAAGCTCATATGTAGCACATATGGGCCTCTGAGTGCTGGACATGAGGCTCTTTTCTGGGCAGCTTTTTCTGTGAGTTGTACATCTGCTTGCAACATTTCCAACGGCTTGATTTACTGTAATTCCTCTGGAAAGCAACTTTTGTGATTGCTAGCCTGGAGATCTCAAGCTGGACTTAAACAACAGGATCCTAAAGAAGACATGAATAATTGAGCCTAATAAATATTAATAACTGTGGCAGGGCATGTAATTGCAAGGAGTGTTCTGGAAACACAGCTCTGCAGGCAAATGTGCGCTCTCAGCAGGCTGGGGCAGAGCCCAGTTAACACTGGTGCTGCCAGGCCATGAAGAGCTGTGTCTGGCCACCGGCCCAGCCACCCTCCCCTAGGGTTAGTGGTGGCCAGGGGCAGTGGATGCTGGCCACTGTGTGAGTTTTCAGCTGTCTGTGTTTCGCAGAGGGTCTCTCCCCATAACCTGATCTCCCACTGAACACGAGCAGACTTGCAGCATCCACTGCATCATTTGGCAGGGATGTTGTCTGACTGAGCTGTCCTCATCCCTTAGGCATCCTGGAGGACCTGGGACACCCACTCCAAAAAGTCTTGCCTGCACTCACCTACAGGCCGTAGGAGGAATGCCCCAAACTGAAGTCAGTCTATGGATGCTCCTGGCTCTTTGTCCACAAATACTGGATCATCTGTCTGTGGCCAGATTTCAAACAGGACTGTCCCATGCATCACAAAAAAATTGATGTCCTGCAAAATCTGACTCCTAAGGCCAAGGGATATCAAGGAGACGCAGTCTAAGCTTTGTATGACCTAGCAAGTCCTCCAAAGTTGGGATGAGTGAAGACAAGACGAAATAAAGGCATATGCATGGATTTTCTATTTGTGACAGAACAGTGATGGGGAGTGCATGAGGCCAACTGTCCTGACTGAGGAATGTCCTGCAGGAAAAGACTGAACTTGTCACTTGAACCCTTGCTGAGCCATTGATCAGGGCTTGAGGAGATGCAGGATCCTGCCCAAAGTAGCTGAGCTTTTTGGATGAAATGTAACAACAAAGCTAAAGGAAAAACCCAGCTGTACTCTTCTTGGGGTGCTCTCGTTCCCTCACCAAATCCTATGCCTGAAGCAATGCTCACCCTTGTGGCTTTGCCAGTACCTCATCTAACCCAGTAGTTCCCAGTCTTGTCTCTGCTTTTCAAGGCAGATGAGGAAAAGCAGTCAAGAAGGAGTCACAAGTGCTTGCATGGAAGGGCTAAATCTGCAGCAGTGCTGTGGGTGGGTTTGAAACGTGTACATGAAGGCTTTGCCAGATCTTTCTGGGTGTTGTGATTGAGAGTGGGGCCCTTGTGGTCCTGCCCCTTTGCAAAAAAAAAACATTGGCTTTGCTACCTGATGTTGAGGGCGTGATGAAGGCTTCTGTATGACATACAGAGGAATGGAACAGAAAAACCCCTAAGCTTAGGGCAAGAGCTGGGGGTAGTTTGAGTAGGATGTTGTCCACAAATTTCTCCTTGAAAATTGTGGTGCTTGGGCAGCTGAAGGCCTGTGAATGCTTGGCAAGGGTATTGTATCCTCTGCAGGAGCTTCTCCCACACTGAACAAGTGCTTCTTTTCCCCAAGCTGCCTGGCTGTTGAGACTGCATCTTGCAAATGCGGTTTCAGACAATAACAGCTTGCAATTATGCAGTGCTTTCAAAACCAAGATATCCTGAATTTCGTTAACGTCTTTGTATAAAACTAGCTGAGGCTGCTTTTGGGATGCAAAGCTCCAGCCTGTGCGGAAATATTGCAGCTGGATCACCCAAATCTTTATTCTGTTCTGGAGATGGATCATCCTGAAGGAGATTTCAGGGCGTTGCTGTCTGCCTGGGACATACTGCCTGGGCTCAGCCAGAGCAGAGGGTGCACAGAGATATCCTGTGGTCTCTGACCCCAAACTTTCTGTGATTTCTGTTGCAATATGGGTTCAGGAGAAGAGCTGGGGGATGGGGATTATCCATGCGGGAGTCAAAGGGCTCTGGGGTCTCTGGGGGAGAGAGAGATGTGACTTGGTGAGAATCAGTAGAGGAAGTGGGAATTGCTCTAAGACCCATTATGGGGCAGCATCTCAGAAACCATTTCTCAGCATGCAAAAGGCAAGCAAGGATTTCCCAAGGGAAAGCTGTGCTGAACTCCAAGGGTCACCACCAACAGCTCAACAGCTGGTGGATGGCCAGTAATGACTGAAGCACCTGGAGGCTGACACAGGGCTTTCCATCAGCAACAGGGATACCCACAGGGGATGAACCTTCAGCCAAGCCTCAGGTGCCACTAGACGAGGGTGGCTGACACCTGACACAGCCTCAGTGCAAAGGGATTAGATAAATGTGAACACCAAGACTGTGACATTTGTCAAGGGGGATGCAAAGTGCAGCCCCGAGGTGCCATGAGCCCAGGCAGGGAGCAGAGCACGGAGCAGCAGCAATGGTGGGAAGGACCTGTGGACACTGGGCTGAACAAGAGCCAAGAGAGCACTCTTGTCGTGGAAAAGGGAAACCACATCCTGGGCTACATTAGGAGGAGAGTGTCCAGCAGATTGAGGGAAGTTATTATCCCCGCTCCTTGGCACTGGGGGGGATGCACAGATCGTGGAAGCTATTCTTGAATTGCTCCTAACAGCAGCTCTCCCCCAGCTTCCTCTGTTGATACCGAGATGTGAAAATACAGATGATAATACAGGGCTTACTGCAGGAGCAATAAAGGAACTGTAGTGTTATCCCAAGACACTTGGAGCACCTCCTTGGGAAATACATGGTCTTCCCCAAGTCCCATATAGTTCAAATGACACATTTGGGGAAACAAGGATCTTTACACTAGGATATTAACTTGTCTTTTGGATGAAAAATTAATGAAAAAATTGGCTGTGAAGAGCCTGGAGGTTTTTTCTGTGATAACATATACCCCAAAACATAGGAATATTGCAATGCTTGCAGTTGCTCTGAGTTGCTGTGCAGTCACTCTCCAGCCGAAAGACAGTAATACTTCATCTGCTGTACTGCTTTCAGGATGGAAAACTGCTTCAGCTGTAATTGAAAGTGTGAAAAATTGAGTGGTCAGCAGCTTGGCTGACCATTGCTATATGCAGCTGACATTGCTGGAGCTCTTTGAGGAAGCAGGCAGCAGAAATCAGTATTTACCAGGGGCTGACTTCCCAGAGTCTGTGTTGCACAAAGAGTGCTCACATCAGTGTTTTCTCAGTCCTTTCTCCTTTCTGACTGTGTCCAAAATTCGGTGTTTCAGATGAAACCCATCTGTCATGGATAGGCACATTTGCCCCCCAGGGTTAACTTAATACTCTGTGGTCGAGAGGAACCCACATAATTTTGGGGGTTATCACAGGTGTCTCTGCACTGGGTGTTGTGTTTTGTGGGAGTGGTTTCACTGCTGGGTGAAGCCATTACCATGCTGTCAACACTTCAGAGGGATCCAGTATCACATGACAAGGCTGGCAAGGAGGCATACACTAGAGAGATGGTGACTTGGGTGGGCTGGTGACAAGTGGCTGGGGCAGACTTTCAAGCCAGTGGGATGGGCAGGCTTGTGACAAGTGGCTCTTCCTCCATAGGGAATTGAGAGCAGTAATGGATGCCCTGGGACAGCTTTGCCCCAAGCTCATGCCTTCATGGGTGATTGCAGAGCATCAGTCCCCAAATCCGCTCCACTTTTCAAAGCTTTTAAGCTCCCTGGGCTTTACTATGCTCAAAAGCAGCTGCATGAAAGAATATTTTCCCTTTGTAAACAGATGCAGCGACCTGCTTAGCATCGATCCTGTGAGGCAGGGCTTCAAATTCAATTTGTTTCCATCATATCTGTGAATAGTTTGGTAAATTGATTTTTGAGAATAAAAATGTATTGACAGTGATTATAGCTGTTAAATATAATTTTAAATATAAGATGAGGCTTATGATCATTGAACTGTTCACTTGAGGGATGCAAAATATGTACAGTAAACAATATTTTTCTAAGATGTCACTTAAAACTCTGACCTTTATTTTTCATGAGATGACTCCAATTTCCATCTCTTTTTCAAGGGAGGAAGCCCTGAAAAAGTCATGGATTGCAGCTGATGATCCCTAAACCTGCAATTTATGTGACTGTTGTAATCTCCGCACAACCGTAACTGATGAATATGCATCACATCATTTCTATGCGTGACAGAAAGTAACCTACTTCTGTCCCCTAACAAGCTGTGGTAGGTCTGGCTGTATATTCCTGAAACTCTGTGCCCTCAGTGGGGCTGTGGAATTTCAGAGAGGGTGGGGAAACCATGGGAAAACCGTGAGTCCAGAGCTGGTCTGCAGGTTAAGACCATATCTATCCATCTGTTCCATGGGTGTCAGTGTGCTGATCTGTTCCTGCCTCCTCTTAAGACCCACTTAAGGCAGAGTTTGGGGCACAGTGAGGCAGCAACCTTCTGAGGGTGGCTGGGAGGATGGTGGCCACCCCAGAGGTGGCCCTAAATTAACATCTTGAAGCCGAAGCCGCAGAGATGTGATAGACAACAGAAGAATGGCCAAGTGACACTCTAATGAGTGCTAATGGGAGGTCAGAATTAAATCCTGCTGGCTCATTAGCAAGGGAAGAGGTGCCATCTGCTATGGCTGGCAGGTTCCCTGCCACAGTTTGTGGAGGGGGGCTATTGTTTCTGTGGGGTTGTGGGGAGGCAAGACCCCTGCCTGGGAGGGCTGCTTTGCATGTGACAGCCAGAAACCAGTGCTGGGGAGTATTGTGTGTGAGAGCTTCCTTTGCCCAGATGGGATCTGCCTTGGCACTAGGAAGAGTCCCTGTGCACTCTCATTTTGTCCATGGGCCCCCCTAGCTCTTCCCAGCCTGGCCAATAAGGCAGCAGGACTGGCAGCAGAACTGGCAAGAGGATGAGCTTTGATCCTGCCAAAGAAGGCTGATGGCCTTTCTGTGAGTGCCCACAACCTGGACTCTTCCCTCCCAGCCTGCTGGCAGTGACACAAGGATGCTGGCTGGGCTCTCTGTGCATAGCCCGTTGGCCTGCAGGTCATGACTGCCCACAAGCCCTTCAGGTTTGAGTGATTTGGGGCTGCAAGCCAGTCAGTGGAGCTTGAAGACCTGTGACTATCACTGGGGAACATTGTGTGTGAGATACTTCTCTTGGGTGGAGGGGAAGTTGCCCAGGGTCTCCTGGTTTGTTCCTGGTCCTCCCAGCCCCTCCAAATGCAGTCTGCAAGGCAGCAGAACCTGCAGCAGGACCAGCTTTGATCCTTCCCAAGGAACATGACCATCAGACCAATTCCACCACACCACGCTCATGCACAGCTGAGGACAGAAGCCAGCCTCATACTGCTGTGCCTGTTGTCCTCTCAAATCTGGAAGTAAGCCAGGAGAGAAGCAGCAAGCACAGAGCAGGAAAAAGGCTGGAGATGAAGCTGTGAACCTTTCTGTAGCAGTGCCGTGGTTCATGGAGAGGTTGCACTGGCTGCTGCCCAAATTCCTGCAGGTGGTGACTGGCCCCTATGTCCAAAGTGCCTGGCTAGGCCAGAGCAAGTCACACATCAGCACCCCTGCGAGGCTGACTCATGCCCTTCACTCCATCCCTTGCCCACCCAGTGCCTGGTGACTGTCATGGCAGTCCTTCCTCTGGCTGCAGTGGGGCTGCTGCCTCAGCCTGGGACACCAGGCACCTCTGCCCTTACTGCTCCAAAATCCGTCCTGCTCCTTCCCCCGGCTTGACCACTCCTGTGGAGCGCAGCTGAGCCTCACTCTCCTGAGAGCCTGAGCAACATGGACCTGACCCAGGGAGAGAAGCCCCTGCAGAGCTGGGGTCTGCCTGCTCCCTGGGATCTCTGCATGGCTGCAAAACCCCTTGAGCCTGGACATGTATGTGCCACTGGACTGGAGGGACTGGAACTGTGGTTGTAGGTCATGACTGTGCTGGGGCATGGATTAGTTGGTGTGCTCAACAACAAAAGGGGGAGCACCTGCCAGAAAGGAGCTGGTTGGCATGAGCAGATGCAAATGGGAAGTTGAGAAGTATAAAACTGTGAATGCTTCTGGGAAATATGCATGGCTGACCACAGCAATGATGATGATGAGGAGGTACTGCAAAAACACATCTTCATCTTTTAAATCTATTTCCCAAAAGAAAGAAAATGCTGTTATGCAAGATGCAGAAAGGAAAGCACTGTCTGTACTCAGTGTTTGGGAAGAAGTAAGGAAGACTGTGAAATATTTTCCAGTTTATCAGGCACTATAGGGGAAGGAGACAAACATCAAGGGCAAATATTTCAAAAGTAGCTGTCTGCATAAATTGTACCCAAGAGCCCTGTAAAATGGGCTGATGGGTCTTAGCTGCAATTGTCTTTATTTCTTTTACAACTGGAATTTCCCTGGTGCTCCCAGGAGGTGCTGGGACTGACAGACCTCTTCTGGGTATTTCTCTGCTCAGGCATCCACGTTCCCAAAGCACAGAACATCCTTCATGTGAACCAGGCCCACAGAGATGACACTGCTCTTCCTTCAAGCATCTTGAAAGAAGACTGGCTGCTTCCTCTTTCTGGGAAAAGCACAAGCAGAGTAAAGCAAAGGCAATCGAATTCCCACATGAGGTTTTAAAAGGTAATAGGAACACATCCCATGGGAAGGGGCTTCCTTTGACTAGCTCTCCACTTTTGCCTCCTCAGTTCTTGTGACGACAAGCTTATGGAGACAGATCGCTTCTCCCTCAGCATGGGGATACCCTGTGTCTTGCTGCAGGGACACAGCACCTCTTTTTTGTGTGCATGGGTTTTAATGGGGCTTCTCTTTTCTGTAGCCCTTTGGAGGTTTGACCGTGAGCCTGCAGAATTGTCCCCTACGAAGAAAACATCCTAATGGTGCTTAGTTGCTGCTTCTTGCCAACCTGCCTCACAAAACAGGTCTCCAGAATAACTTTCAACTTATTTTGTCAATTCCACAGCTTTTTACAGCCATTTCTGGTCATTTCCTGTGCTATGAAAGGCATTCCAGATACCCTAGAAAATGCAGTGGAGGTTGGAATCCCTGAGGGAGTTTGAAGACGTCAGGTTGCCCTGAGCTGGGGAGAAGCAGGAGGTGGCTTGGAACAGTAGGCACCAGTAACCATCTGTGAGGAAGTGACACCTGCCAGGGTATTCCTCCAGGACCAGCTCTGGCCTGATGACGTTTAGCATGATAGGAAATGAATATTAAATGATTGTAGATGAATCTGCAGGCACAAGGAGACAAGCAAGAAGCTAAAACATTGCAAGGACTGGGCATCTACCCAGCCACCAGTGTGACCTGGGACTGTGAGAAGCTCATCAGATGGCTCCCTCAAGCCGGAGGCTGTTTGGGACTGAGGAGAACGCAGCCTGCAGCTGCTTCATTCCTGTAGACTGATGTGGCAGAAAACCCATTTCTTTTCTGAGTGTGTTATCTGCAAAAGACCTCCTCCACTGCTTTGCCCAGTGAAGTTTTGGGTAACACAGAAAGATGGGGCTGCAGCTACGCTGGGCATCACTCCTAGGTTCTTTGAACACACAAAAGTTGACCATCATTTTGAGGCAGCCAGAGCAATAGTTTTGGTAATGCCACTGGGCTGCTATAAAAGGCAGAAGGACTCAACTCTTTTGTACTGATCTCAGGAAGTGATTGCTCTCCTTTGCTGACCTCTCATTATGCCACATATGGGTAATGTGTTAGGGTTTCAGCCCCCTCAGTACAGGAGAAACATTGATAAACTGGAGTGAGTTCAGCAGAAGCCACTAAAAAGGCTTGGGCTGGAGCTTCTGCCTTAAAGGAGAAGCTGGGGAGCTGAGCTTGTCCACCTGCGAGAAGGGTTGGTTTGGGGGAGACCAAAGAGCAGCTCCCCAACATCTGTGGGTGGATTGTTCAGAAGATGGAGCCAAGCGTTTAATGGAGGTGCACAGTGGGGGTCATGAGAGAGAGTGATCTAACTTGTAGAACAGGAAAATTATCCCCATGGGCACAATCACATGCTTGAAGAGAGGCCTTGAGAACTGGAAGGACCTCCAGCCTTAGGTCATGTCAAGATGCAGATGGGCATGCTGCACAACTTGGTCCAACCAAAGTGATTCTGTGATTCTCTGATCCCACAGCTGCCCCTGTTTTGTATGGAAGGTTGGATTTGAGACCTTGTTTGGTCTGCAATTTCCTGAGGCGGATTTGTCAGTCTATGAAGGTGTGGGAAGGAGACTGGGGAGATCAGCAACTGAAAGTGATCTTGTGTAGAGCGACCCCAAAGGAGGGGTAGGGGAAAGCTAGGTACTTGGTGGGAAGACAGCCTGCTCTATGTCAGGCCTGCTCTACCACCAGTCCCTGGTGCCTGGCCTGAGACTGGAGGAGAATTGGCCTTGGCAAGGACTTGCTTGGAGCACAAGACTCTTGGAGCTGGTGGAGAGAAGCGGGACGAAGCAGCATAAGGAGTCAGACAAGTTGGATAAGAAATAAAGCCAATTTCTAGCATATCCTTCTGGATTCAAACTCATCCAACATGCTCTTCTGCCAGCTCCAAAGGAGATGGGAGAGGGGAAATTAATGGAGCTGCTTGGAAAGCATTTGCAAATGCTTTGGCCTCATGCAGAGGGCTGTGGGACAAGGTTCTGAGAATGATGTGGGGCCGGGGGTCCTGAGCAGGGCTGGGGGCTGACTTGCTCAGGTGGTGGCAGCCAGAACTACCTTCTAGGGGAAAAAGTAGTGGGATGCTGACGTCTGCATCAGGAATGAAGCAGGCATGAGGTTACGCCTACGCCTCAGAGGAAGGAGGTTGTAAATCAGGGAATGGTAGGGTGCACAGGGCAAGGAAGATGTCTGGGCTGTGTCAGCATCTGGTGGGACCCGTGTTCATCGGTGATTAATGAAGAAACTGCCGTGTCTGGATGAAGTGATTAAATGTGCACAACAAAGCCACCAGGCACCGCGGCCAGCTGGCAGGGAGGGCCTTGGGCTGAGCTCTCTCATCCCTGGATGGAGTGGCCACACTCCCCCATTCCTCGAGGATGGTTCCTGTCTCGGCTCACCCCCATGCACTTAACTTGGCATTAGCTGGCCTGGCTCAGAAGTGAGGGACAGAGCATGCAGACAATTTGCCAGCACATGCAGGGATATTACAGTGGTGCCACTGCACCCTGAGCATCACTTCAGGACAACACCGTCACTCTGCAGTAATAAAACAGGACGAACCAGTGCAAGAGAGTCTTCTGAAGCTACAGGTGATCCCTGTTTTTGTGGCTGAGATACCAGGAGGTGCAGCTCTGGAGTAACCAGCGGGGAAAAGGGACAAACAGAAAGGCCACTGCAGTTTGTCTCTTCCCAAGAGTCACAAAGGTCACAAAGTTGGGAAATAATGTCTGTGTGCTCTCCTCTGTCTACTTTTACTCTTGTTCACCCCTCATCCATGGACAGTTAGTAACCCAAAAATCTACTCTATCTGGTCATGTCCCTGTGATTCTCTGGGATGATTTTATCCTCTCAACTAGCAAGAAACTGTTGCCTATCTTGCTGTGGCTCAGGAAAAAGCTATTCATCAGTGCTGTGAGTTCCCAGTGTCCCCTAGCCACTTTGGGGTCCTCAATGCTCCTCTGGCAGTTTTCCTGACTGGAAAACTCATGTTTTTCAACTTTCACCCGTATGGCTTTCAGGAACATTCTTATTAAAAAAAAAAAAAAAAAAANCCAAATGCTCTTAATAAAAAAAAAAAAAAAAAAAAAAAAAAAAAAGAGAATGAGAAAAATAGAAAAACAATTGCAAGTACTTTTAATGTTTTTTCCTCTGATTGTGTTCCTCAGTTTAATTAATTAGGCTGTTTGTCTCAAAATCTCCCCTCTAAATCTGAGCTATGTTTCTGGTTGAACTGACCAGATTTTGAGTCCAAGTTGTTGTGTTTGTATTACCGGCAAAACTGGGTTCTCATGCCTGGAAGACATCACACTGGGAACAGCTGGACCAGCTGAGGAGGGGATGGGATCTTCTGTATCTGATACACCACAGATGGGGCACTCAGGGTCCTTGCATCTGGGTCATCGAGATCTCTGGTCACCTTGTGCCCTGCCAAAATCCGTCTGTGCTTAGCCTGAGCTTCGTGTGTGGCAACAGCACAAGCACTGCCTGTTGCTGGCCTCCAGAGCTACCCACGGGCAGGCAGGGGAGGTCCTGGCATGGCTGCAATCAAGGCCAAATATA
This sequence comes from Oxylabes madagascariensis, assembly GCA_013400675.1. NCBI lineage: Eukaryota > Metazoa > Chordata > Aves > Passeriformes > Timaliidae > Oxylabes > Oxylabes madagascariensis. The sequence continues at coordinate 46,746 of VYZR01128735.1, forward strand.
AATTCCCCCAGCCTTGTGTTGTGCTGGCCTTGGGGAGTGAGGGGGCTGGTGGCAGGGAGAGGAAGGAGAGAAGGACAGACCTCCGCACTCAACATGCCTGGAGCTTGTCAGACTTATTCGTGTCCCTGCACTGTCAGGAAATGGGTTGTGATGTCTGGTCCTGCTCTAGTGCCAGCACATCAGCCACTCTGTGTCCCCAAAGCACATGGGCATCGGGGCAGTGCATTTTATCCCACTGTCATGCTCTTACAGGCAAACTGCCCAAAGAAATGTCTCCCTCACCCCAAAACCAGCAATACTGGGAGAACTTCTGCACCATGCTGGGGGAAAACATCACATTTTGACCACAAGCACCTCTTAGGGGAGCACCAATCTTCTCTTTTCTCCCCAGCTCACCCTTGTGTCCATTCCTCAGGACTCAGGGGTGATGTTTCTCTACTGTTTATCCTACACTGCAGTCCATCAGGAACGTCAGATGGATGCACTCCCTTCTTTCTCTGTGCAATCAGAGTGAGGCCAGCTGCAAGCTGCTTGCTTTTTGGAGTGGCAAACATACAGATGCTCTGGGGGTCCAGAGTGAACCCTCAAGCTTGTGAGTAGAGAGAGGACAACCTGTTTCCTTTGACAGGGAGAGAGGCTTTGACTTGAGGGGAGGCTGCAGAAGCCTCAGCACACAGCTGGACAGATGCAGGATGGCTTCTCTGTGGTGTTGGCTTGGGGTCTTTGGGCCACAAGGATTTGAAGGCTGCAAAATCCAGAGTCAATCGAATAACGAACAACTGCAGGCAGCATCTGCTGCCTCCAGACATGAAGCAGCACAAGGGCAGGGGAATCTGGCTGGAAGGACTGTGATGGAGGTTCCGCTCTGCCCTGAGCTGGCTGCTCAGCTCCACGGAGCCCTGGAGGACGGTGCCCCTCCCTGAGGGGTGGGTGTGTGAATGTGCTTGGGAGTATGGAGGGGACAGCTAGGCAGAGTTCCTGGGGGAACACAGGACACTAGGGCTCAGGCTTCTGGTGAGATGTGTTACGGACATGAATCCTTTCTGACAGCTCTGGGTACCTTTCCCCCAGCCTTTGTCTTCCTCTATGAAGGGCATGTGCCTGGCAAAACACTATGGTTTGCAGTGCCCCCAAGCTGGTGGCTAACTCGCCTTTGTTAGCACCAAGCCCTTCCTGGGAATTCCCTTCACGGATGCTACAGTGTTTGTTAGCCCATGTGCTTTTGTGCCTGAGTGTGACTGCAAAAGCTGCTTGCAGAAACAGGCGGGAACTGTTTGCAAACCTTCCAGGCTGGGTCTTTGCCTTAATCTCTGTGATTAGCTCAAATGGAAAGGAACAGCTGGGCAGCTGGCGAGCCCGGGGAAGTGGGACAAACATATGTGAGATCCAAAGCTTCCCAGAAATTGCAGCGTGAAGTTTAGTGCTGAGGGACTGTAAGGACAGCTCTTTAGGGGGCATTCTTGGAGTGGGAGAAGGGAACAGGTGGTGTGTTTGCCCAGCAGATGCTCTGGCACCCGTGGAGGGGCAAGACAGCCCTGGCTGGGACGTGAGGACAGAAGAAGGTGTGGGTACCATATCTCCCCTTGTCTCTTGTTTGTCTGGGCTTATGCTTAAATGGGTTGGTATTTAAAGTTGGAGGAGACCAGTAGGTTCCTCAGTCTTAGCCCTGCACAATGCAGATCACAGACTACGGTGTTAGCTTTGGGGCAGGAGGTGTTGCTGCCTTCATGGAGACCCACAAGGGATGCTGCTGATTCCCCAGTGGGCTTGGGGTGGGCCTGGGCTGCAGGTCCACCAGCTGTAGCCTTCTGCAGCCATGTCTTCTTGGCAAGCCTAAGACCACCACTCTGGAGTGTCTCACAGTCCAGGAACTGTGGTGGAGGTGGATGAACCTAGCACAGTGTTTCAGGGAGGCCCTTAAAGGGAGGTTTGGGGGTACAATGTCGGAGACAGGCTGCACTCACCTGAGAAAATCTCTTCTAATGTTCCACATCACTTTCTTTAGCATATATAAAATGTCTGTTTCATCAAAACATGATGAGGACAGGCATCAGCCAAGTCTCAGGACAGCGGGAATTTCCAGAAGATTTAGAAGAAAATGTTGAGCCAGTATTTGACAGGGGTACAGGGGTGACGAGAAGGATGGTGCATGTGTCTGGTGCGGCACTCAGTCCCCAGCACTCACCCAAGCTGCAGGATGTCTCTGGAAATCAAAACTTTCTAAATAAGACAGATTTTTTTCTGGAAGTCTCTGTGTGACCCAGCAGATCCCGAGGCAGATAACATCAAGTGGGAAGGGAGAACAACTTGACCTCCAAGAGCAGCTTGGATGTTTGGAGCATTACCCTTATCTTTGAAGAGCTCTTGCCAAAGCGGCTGTGTGCGATCTCAGCTGGACACTCCACTCTGGCTCATTATCCCTAAGAAATGCTTAATTTTTTAGTTCCCTGTGATATGTAGGCAATTGGAAATTTCATTAGTTTCCAAGATCTATTATCCCAGACAGTGAGAAGCTAACATAATGGGGATGGAAGGTGAAAAGGCACTTAATGAGAGACTGGGTAGAGATTGGGTTAGTGTCATGGTGGCATGTTGGGGTCGTGTTGGGGTCCCCTGAACAGTTTACTTTCAAGAGAACCTGGAGAGAGGCAGAGGTGTGAGGTTGCACATCTCTCTGTACCAGCCTCCCTCTTTTGAGAGTGTTTTATGTGTTTTCAAGTATCTTTGCATTTGTTCTCCAAATCCTGGTCCCCAAATCTGACCAATCTTTACATGTGCCGGTGCTGTCCTGGCACAGGGTGAGGCAGTTGAGGTGGTCACACAACTTCTGCAGCAGTGGGGAGGGAGTCTCTCATGCCAGGTGTGTTCACACGCTGGGGTGGGGGGGTGTGGGATCTGTGTGGGGTTTGAAGCTCCATATCTGGAGCTCTAAACCCCACAACACTGCCAGCATCATGGATAACCATGCCCTCTGTCCATGCCCATCCAGAAGCAGCAGCAGATGTTCTGAACTCTTCTCCTTGCCTCCTCTGCTCTGGATTTTCTTTCCAACACTGAGTTTCCATCTTTGGCCACACAGCTTTGGCAGTTGTATCATGAAGGGATGCTACATTGTGCAGTGAGGAGGGAAGACAAATTTGGTTTCCCAGGATTTTAGTGCAAAGGTCCTTACTCTGGGCAGCTGGCATGTAGCTCAGCAGGGGAATGGGCTCTGGGCTTGCAGACCCCTTGGCAGTCCTGCTACCAGAGGTGGGAGCACAGGGAGAATTCAGAGAGAGCAGGAACACCCCCAAAGCTTTCGACACTGCACTGGCGCACAGTCCTCTGCTGCTAGTTTGTACATCTTCCCACTCTCCCTCCAGGGAGGCTGTTTTGCAATGCTGGCAACTCTCACAGAGACCTTCAGCACTGGAGCAGAGCCCTGCGCAGATGGGAATTAGGGCCATGGCCCTTGTGATCTTTCTAGGAGTACAAAATTCCCATCCTGATTACAACCACAATCCCACCACTGGTGGGATACATGGGGCATAATCTGGTCTGAATCTCATCTTGGCAACCTTGACCTCCTCCGGACTCCTGCAACTTGTAGGGTCTGCTCTGCAACCGAAATGTCGAGGCAAGACTCATAGGGGGAGGCAGGAACAGGACCCCTGTTCCTAAGATGTGGAGTTGGACTTCAGTGCAGAGTGCGGGGCCCCTTGGGCTTGTTCAGAGATACCCATCAGCTAGGCCACCAGAGACAGACCAGCTTGGAATGTCCCAGGGATGTCTCTCTGTCCAGTGGGAACATGCCACAATGGCCCTGGATGTGTTGAGACCACCTCACTGCCTCCATCACCCTCAGCAAAGAGCAAAGGGCCCCATGTGTCACACTGAACTGTTTGCTAAGGGGAGTCAGAAGAGAAGAGGCACCCACCAGTCCACAGGGAAAACACTGAGCCAGCCACAAGCTGAGCTCTGGAGTTTGGTGGGTGGCTGCTGGCAATGTGTGATGGTCCAGGAGCAGTGCGAGGGGATGGAAATTCCCTTTGGGGCTGGGGATCATGCGAGTGGCTGTTTACAGCAAGGGAACTGTAGGGCCAGAAGCTGGGTGACCTGACAGTGTCTGCCTGCCAAGGCTCTGGAGACATGACAAGGATGAAGACAAAACACACCAGTCCGTCAGGACAGAGCAGATCTGGGCTGTGGGAAGTACCAGATAGGCCAAAGTAGATTTCTCTTCCATCTTTCTGGTTTAGAGAGGAAAGATTTGGGCTCTTCTTCAGAAGAGATGCCAGCTTCCTCACTGTTTTCCAGGTAAGATCCTCTTTCCAGAGCAGCTTTGTCCTGCTGAGTGAGAAGTTGCCTATGATTTGGGAACACAATGGACATTTGGGCCAGGTTCATCCTTGAGCTCTGACCTGATGGCACCACCTGAAGTGCTTCGGGCTGTCTGGGGATTTGGATATATTCTCCCATCTCCACAAATGACTCTAGCTCTCCTTCCCTGGGAAGCTGTGAGTCCTAGCTGCCCATTGTAGGATTTCCTTGTGATATTCTAGGTGGAAGTTGTACCTGATGTTTCTTCTTCTGTGGAGTGCTGGTGATGGAAACCGGATGTTGTATCCGTGAGAGAGCTCATCATCACAGTGGGGAACAGACTGTTTGCCATGGCCAGAAAGCAGGAGAGCTGCTTACAGCTCTCTGGCCTGGCCCTGCAGCTTTGAGATGGCAAATGAGCTTGATGAATATTGTCATGGGACAAATCTGGTGGGACACTATGTGTTTGGCTGCCTGTGAAGGCAGCACACCAGTCTTCTACCCCATAGAGACATCCATTAAAGCTTCCCCGGTGCCATAAACCGAGGTTCTTGCTTGAATATGAGCCAGCAGCACAGAATCATAGAATGATTTGGGTTGGAAGGGACCTTAAGGATCATCTTACACCAAGTGCCCTCCCCCACAGGCAGGGGCACCTTCCACCAGACCAAGTTTCTCAGAGCCCCATCCAACCTGGCCTTGAATACTGCTAGGGATGGGACATCCACAACTTCTCCGAGCAACCTGTGCCAGTGCCTCACCACCCTCTTCCTAATATCTGACCTAAACCTCTTCCTAATATCTAATCTAAATTCTCTTTCAGTTTGAAGCCATTCTCCCTTGTTCTGTCACTACATGCCCTTGTAAATTGTCTCTCTCCATCTTCCTTGCAGGCTCTCTTCAGGTACTGGAAGACTACAATTCTTTGGAGCCCTCTCTTTTGCAGGCTGAACAATCCCAGCTTTTTCCTTAGAAGAGAGATGCTCCATCCCTCTGATCATCTTGGTGGCTTCCTCTGGACTCCAACAGCTTCTTGTCCCTCCTGTGCTGGGACCCCAGCTCTGGATGCAGAGCTCCAGCTGGGTCTCACCAGAGCAGAGCAGAGGGGCAGAATCCCCTCCCTCCCCTGCTGCCCACGGGGCTCTGGATGCAGCCCAGGACACGTTTGGCTCTCTGGGCTGGGAGTGCCATGGCCGGGTCATGTCCAGCCTCTCACCCAGCAGCACCCCCAAGTCCTTCTGGGCAGGGCTGCTCTGGGTCTGTTCATGCCCAGCCTGGGCTGATGCTGAGGGTTGTTGCAACCCAAGTGCAGCAGCAGGACTTGGTCCTGTTAATCTTCATGATGTTCTCATAGGTCCACTCCTAGAGCTTGTCCAGGTCCTTCTGGATGTCATCCCATCCTTCAGGTGTGTTCCTCCTCATCCTTTTTTCAATGCCTTATCCTTTTTTTTCCTGAAACGTTGACTCCAAACTGGGCAATGTCAGCAGTTCCCCCCGATGCTTGTGTGCAGAAGGGCACATCAGCTCCAATGCCCTGTTTGTGATTCCCCAAATCCCCATGTTTGTGGCAAACACGATGTATTTTGTAAGTACATGTTATTTTGGCTACTGAAATTATTGATACTGAACATACTGATGGACAGCAGGGCTCTCTGGGCTGTGCTTACAGAATAGGAATGGACTTGATCGATCATGTTGATGATAGCTCCTGGCCGGTGGTCGGACAGGCTGAAACTAATCGTTGCTCCCATCTTTCATGTCTATCAAGTTAAATTTCCCTGGCTGTTATATCTTGACCTCAGTGGCAGAAGAAGGTTGGCTTTTGCAGTTTGTGCGTACCTGAGGCTTCCACAGCATCATTGGCATAGTTGGAGTGTGAAGCACTAGCCATGGAATGTAAAGGTATTCATGTGACTTATGGCAGATGTACTGGTTTTGTCTGGGATAAAGGCCTTTTTGGCACCCAGTGTGGTTCTCAAAGTGTTTGAGATAATGGCAGATTTGATTGGAGTGTGTTAGACTGAATTTATATTTGTATTGTTATTCAGCTGTCAGTGGGCAGAGCTCCTGTGTTCGCCATGGGGCTTACTTCCCTGATCCTAGAATATCATATATACTGGTGAGATAGATATAGATATAGATATAGATATAGATATAGATATAGATATAGATATAGATATAGATATAGATATAGATACACTGGACCCTAGTGCTTCTCAGTGGCTGCTTTTTGCTTTAGCAATTTGCTGCAGTGCTGTGCAGCTTGTCACCGTGCTGTGCCTGGGAACATTCTGATAACATCCATGCCAATGGGCCTGGGCAAGCAGATGGCCAGGGCATCAGTGCTGTTCCTGTGCTGCTGCACTGGGCAGGCTGTAGCTCCAGTATGAACTCCTGGAAAAGGGACTGTGACCTGTAGATGGAGTGTGGATGTGGTGCACCCCAAGGTGTCTGTGGCTATGGGTAAGTCCACGTTGCAGCAGATACTCAGTGAAGCACCCATGGCCATGAATAAGATCATGCTGGAACACCTCTAAGCCTCTGGGGCCATAAATATCTGCACATCACAGTAGTCTCTCCCCTAAAGGGATTGTGGCCCATGGACGAGTCTAGAGCAGAGCAAGGGGAGGGGTTCATCACAGTGTTATGCCCTGGGAGACCAGGAGTGGAAATTGTCACCTTGCATTGTGGTAGCCTGGGATTTGAGATGCGTGTTGTGCAAATGTCTGTATCAGGAACCCCCTGAGCCAGTGGAGGACAAGGCTCACAAGAAGCAGTGCAAGAGCAGCAGTGACCCCATCTGAGCTGGCTTTGGTGCCCAGTAACTCCACCCAACACACTCCCTCTCCTGCCCCAGTGACCGCTAATAACTGATGGAGTCCAAAGTCACAGACTAGGTGAATTCAGTGGTCATTTTGTAGATGTTTTACAACGATGGCCAATAGAATAAGATTCAATGCCGGTTTATAAATCAAAGGGTGGGAAAGGGTAGAGGAGACAGTTTAACGAGGAGGTATTGGGTGGTGTGGGATGTGAACATAGCCTGAAAGATGTCAAATAAGGGGTGAAGATAGTACTGGATTTGTCCAGGAAAGAGTAAATTTTCTTCATAAGAACTCATATGGTGCTGTGTTTTACATTTGTGGTCAAAACCAGCGTTGATCACACAGGGATGTTTTTGTTATTGCTGAAGAGTGTTTGCATAGTCTCAATGCCTTTCTTATAATTTGGGAGTGCATGAGGAGTGGGGAGTGGACACAGCTGTGACAGCTGACCCCAACAGATCAAAGGTGTACCCCATACCAATGGTATTGTAGTCACCAATAAAATGTGGGGCAAAGAAAGAGGAAGGGTGGGTTTTTGGAGTTACAGCATTTGTCTTTCTGAACAGCCACTACACTTGATGAAGTATTTACTTCATCAGCATGATGAACACTTTCCTGGAAGTGGTAAACACCTGCCTCCTGATGGGATGAAGTGAATTAATTCCTTGTATTGTTTTTCTTGTGCATGCAGCTTTTGCTTTACCTATTAAATCTTCTTTTATCTCAAGCCATGAGTTTTCTGACTTTTACCCTTCTGATTCTCTCCTCCACTCCACTTGGCAGGGAGTGAGTGAGCCATATGTTTAGCTGTTTACTGTGGTTAACCCACAACAGCTCATCAGTCTATTTTAAGTTAAGGCTATGTTACCCCAGGTCTGTGATGGGAGGGTGAGGCCACTGCTGTGAGTTCACAGAATCACAGAATGGCTTGGGTTGGAAGGGGACTTTAAAGACCATCTCATTCCAAACCCTCTGCTATGGGCCTTCCACTTCCACTCAACCAGGCTGCTCAGACCCCCATGCAAGCTGGTTTTGAACACTGCCAGGGGTGAGGCATTCACAACTTCTCTGGGCAACCTCTGTCAGTGCCTCACCAACCTCACAGTAAAGATTTTTTTTTCTAGTGTCTTAGCTAAACCTACTCGCCTTCCATTTAAAGCCATTCCCCTTGTCCCCAGTTGTTGGTGGGATATGCTGTGCCCAACTCAGCCTTGAACCTAAGAGCCGGAAGAGATGGGATCAGGCAGAACAGTTTTTGTGTCTGAAAACCCATGGGGAGTTTTCAATCTGGCCTCATCTCCCTACTGAGTGGAGAGAGAAACCCAAAGGGAATGGGATAGGCCACACCTGCCAGAGCAGTGTCCTGAAGGGCTTCAGGGGCTGTGGTATTTGTGTAAGGGATCTACTGTTCCATGGGAGGTAGCTGCAGGCAATGGAGAGAGCAGTTTAGAACTATACAATCACAAAATAATTTGGGTTGGAAAAGACCCTTAGGATCATCTCATTCCAACCCCTTTGACATAGGCAGGAATACCTTCCACTAGATGAGGTTGCTCAGAGCCTCATCCAGCCTGGCCTAGAACACTGCCAGGGATGTGACATCCACAACTTTTCTGGGCAACCTGTCCTGAGGATGCTCTTCCCGTCTACTGATAAATGCCAGCCATACCAGCTGGTCTCACAAACCTCTTTATTGCCTTTATAACCTTGCCTTGGGGCACCATATGGGATTTACAATGCTGGTAACTATCACAGGGATCTTTACTCTTTCAGCAGAGTCTTGCGCAGTTGGAAATTGGGGCTGCATCCCTCACGGTATTCTTGGTGGGGCATTTCCCATTTGTGACTGTGACCACAGTCAGCCAGTTCTGGAGGACATGGAACATAGCCTGCACTTATTCTTGGTTTGGCAGCCATGACCTCTCCAGTTCTCTGCAGCAGGTATGGTCTGCTCTCCTGCCAAGGCACAGGAATGCAGCCCATCTGTTGGTATGATGGTATGTCTGCCCTTTGACCTGATACCGTCTGGCTTGAGCCAGATACCATCAAAGAGAATCTCTCAAACTGTCTAGGTGACTTTTCTGCCATTGCAGGGTCTGTGGGGCCTTGGCAGGTGGCTGCTGCCAGGAGGTGTCATGGCTTCTGGGCCTGCAACTCTTCCCTTGCTGTAAACAGATTCTTGCTTAATCCCCATCCCCAAAGGGAATTTCCAGCCCCTCACACAATTCCCAGCCCCTCACACACTGCCTGCAGCCACCCAGTGAACCACAGATGCTGGCTGGCTGCAGCATCTCAAGCAGTGTCCCAGCTCCAAACAATGTTTTTCCTATGTTTAGGCATGTGTCCTCTGCATCCTTTCAGACGCACCCATTTGATGATGGCCAGGTAACATGGCCAGTCTTGACTCCCCAAGTCTTTGGTGTGCCTGGGTCAGTCCCTGCTCTGTGTGTGTCTGGGAGGAGGTTGCTTTGCATCGTGCAGGTCTCCTGGGTGGTGCAGGGTGTCCCCTCTGCGTAAATCGTGTTCGGCTGGTGCCAAAATGACCCTCAAGTCACTCCTCGTCTTCTAGTGCTGGCCTTGAGGTGGAGCCAGCTGTTGCCAAGTTCTGAAGGCTCTGTTGTTCTGCCCTACTGCTCTGAATCACTGTTCATGGCCAGTTATAATTAAGCTTGCAGTATGTAACTTTTTCTTATCTTTTAACTATGTCCTTGCAGGAAGAGAATTGTCCCCTGCATAGCTGAGCTCCCAGAATCCCCTGTCCACTTCCCTCTCTTCTGGCAGCTGTTTCCTTTCCATGCAGGCTGCTGGGAACACTTGGCCAATGACTAATCAGGTGCCCTCCTGGCACTGGTGCTCCTTGATGCCAAGTCTTGATGTTCATGGCCCATGAAACGGGCAAGCAACATGGTGGGTCTCTTCCTGGGGTTGGTGCCTGACACCTCCTCCCACTGTGGGGCTTCATCTCCTTTCTCTTTGCTTTCTCTCTGCTGTTTGCCTTTTCTACTGCTGCCTGGGCATTTGTCAGCTGCTTCCTTGGCTGGGGTGTCTGGCTGAACCATCACAAGGAGCAGAGTCCTTCTCTGGTGTTTTCCAGTCTTGGCTGAAGCCTATCTAGTTCCTAGTTTATGGCTTGTTGTGATGTCTTCTGCAAAATCTCCAGAGCCTTCTTAATGTTTTGCTTCATTTCCCTTTGGCTGTCTTTAATTCCTCTGTCTCCCCACACACGGCCCCCTGCCAACCCCACTGATGAACTCACTGAATGTGTCAGCTGCTGTTTCCTCAGGTTCAAGCTCCCAGGGAGGTCAGCTCGTGCCAGAAGTGTGGGGCAGAGTGGGCTGCTGGGCATCTGCAGCGAGGCTCTGCCTGGTGTCGAAGTCTGACATCCCAAGAGAGAAGGAGCAGTTTTCTGTCCAAAAACACTCAGACAGCTTTTTTTCCCAGCAGCTTCTCAAGTCTCTGTGAATTCACACGCCAGAGCGATGCCTTCACATGAAGCGCACACATCTGCGCATCCCATCCTGGACCGTGCCTGTCCAACCCACCCATCTCCCACCGCCCAGAGCTCCATCTCGGCTGGCACACGCCGTGCCCTGCTTTGGGAGCTGCTGCTCACGTTGCCGTCAGAGGATTTATGACTCGTTACATCTCCACTTTCAGTGAAGGCTGGGTTGGCGCCAGTAGTTTCCACTGAGTTTTACGCTTCCATATGAGGACCCCTGGGATTTCTGGATGGAGTATTGATGTACTTCCCGTATTGATGGAAGAGAAAGGGTTGAACCTATGGTTGGTGGAAGGGATGAGGACTAGCTGAGAGGGACACTGTTTTTGGAGGATTGAGCAATCTCTCTTCCTTGAAGTGTCTCCCACTCTTTGTCTCGTCCCCTTTCCAACCCAATTCTAGGCCACTCCATGGAGGTCTCCACCATGCAACAGAGGGACAGGCTCTGAGCCATCTCTCCTACATTTTCTGGTAGCATAGTGCATACTCACAACAGCCAGAGTCCGAAGGATCCCATGTGCTTCAATCAGGGAGGCTGAGAACTGAGCAATGCTGACCCATGTATTTTCCATGGGAACACAAAACTTGCCCAGTCCCTTGATTTTGGGTCTGACCAAGCACTGTGTGCAGCACTGCACATCCTGCAGAGGTTGCCGTGGGAAGAGAGCACTGTTCCAGGGTGCAGAATCTGCTCAGGTCCCTCTCATCCTGTTCACTTAGCCCCTGAACATTTTCCATGTCCTGCCTTAAACCTGAGCCGCTCTGCAGTCATGCTAGCAACCAAATGGTTAACACACACCAGGCCGGGAAATCAAGTTTCCATCTGGGGAAATGAAGAGTCTGTGTGGGGCAAACTTTTCAAGGCTGAAGACCCTCTCCCAGCCCAGCTGGCTTCAGCACTCGTGCACTCCCGAGGAGCTGTTTCCTTGCCCTTCGCAGCATGTTGTGCTTATCCTGCTCTTCCCACTGGCCTCGCTGAAGGCCGGGGTCGGAGCAGCCGCCAGCAGGCAGCCTGCCCGCCTCGTGTGCCGCCGGCTCCCAGCAATTCTTCCCCGCGTCCCAAGGAATGTGTCGCTGTTCGACATTTCTATACGTCCTGCCTGGCAGCCTGCTCCCCTTCCCAGACGCGGGGGTTTTCCATGCTAGGCTTTGCAAACTACCTCTGCGTTGGGTCCTGGGAATCGGGGCCTCTGCAGGAAGGAATTTGCTGGTCAGCGGGTTGAACAGGGCTGTGCAACTCTTGTTCCTGTCAGCAGTGACTTTAACTTGGAGGCAGCATCCGCAAGGATTAGGAAATTCCAGTCCCATTGGTTGGCCCCTCTTGATTCCTTCAGTTTGAGGAACCTCTCCTCCCAGCCCTGAGCTGCCTGGGAAGCAGACCCTGCAGTCTGGTGAAGTGGGACAGAGCTGGAGGCTTCTCCAGCCCAGGCATGCATGAGCAGAGGGCTCAGGAGAATGGATCTCCTGGCAATATGGGTTGAGATGCTTGGAAACTGTGATGCTAGAAACCAGGGAAGCAATCCACAGATGAACACCAGGTCCTGGAGCTCTGGTGCTCTGGTGCAGGGTGCAAACTTGGGAAGCATTTAGGGTGGAGGCTTGAGAGAGCCCCTACAAGCTGCCACAGTGGTTTTACTGCCTGGGAAAGGATCACGAACAAGGCAGGGAAATGACCTTTGTTATGGTCTCACTGTTTCTGTGCACTCTGTGTCTCTGCCTAGGACACCCTCCCCTCTTCACACACTGTGGATGTTCCTTCACCACCAGGATACAAAGGGCTGGAGCTGGGCTGCCTGAGCATGGGGGTAGCTGGAGGCATCATCGTACAAAGCTTTGTTGCAATGGCTCTGTAGTGTCAGACACAGACCCTGTAGTCAGAGAGGGATTCTCCGTAGCTGAGACACCTCAGAGGGCATCCTGCCTGGCTGTGTATCCCTCCCTGTGTCTGCCTCCCTCCTGCACCTATGAGCTATGGAAAAAGGTGATGACTGCAGGAGCCAAGGTCAATGAAGAATGGGTTATGTGCAAAAAATTGTGCCTGGCCAGCTGCTGGAAGCTGCTGGTGTTTGAGACCCCTAAAAAGCCTTATCTCCACCTCCCCGCTGTCAATTCCTCTGTATCCCAAAAGTTTGGTCATCCCTGCATCCCTGCTCACTCATCCCTTGTTGCCAGAAGCTCCTTTCTTTCTCCTTGGGCTGGGGAAGCAGGTGACAGAGTAAGGCACATCAAGAGGAAGGAGTGAAGGGGGATGCTCTGAGGGAAGGGAGGCAGAAGGGGAGACAGGGCATGGATCCCCAGACTGAATTCTAAGGGGCTCTGCTGCTCAAGCATGCAGATGCGTCTGCAATTGCCAAGTATCCCTTTTCCCTCCTGGAACCTCTCCAACCACCTTCCCTGGAAAGAGTGGGAGTCTGCTCATCCAGATGCTTTGTTAGAGGTACAAATCACAGCAACAGGGAATTGCCAAAGACTGATGCCTTTGGGAAGGGAAACACGTGCCCTGACCCTACTCAGCAGCTCAGACCATGTTTGGGGCTGGCCTCTGGCCAGAGGTTGCTGCAGTGGTGTCTTCAAAACACTTGGAGAGCCAGGGACTTTCCAGGAGCTTGCTGCCATAGTAGGACATAGACTGGGCAAGGAAGGAATCTGGGCTCTGTGCTGGGACTGAAGAGCTCTCCTGGGCTCCTGTGCAAGCACCCAGGCACTGCGGTCTGGGGAGGTTGCACAAGTAAGGGCTGAAAAGACATTAAATACCAGCATGGCTCTCATTTTTTTGCCCTGTCCTGATGCCACCAATGCTTTGGGATTAGGGGGGTGGGTGACAGCACATAGGATGCCTCCAGAGACTCATTCCCCATGCTGCCAAGTACCCTGGGGAGATGCACCAGCAGACAACCTGCTACTTCCCATGTCCCATGACTGCTGCTTGCCCCAGGCTCTACTGCCTGACTCCATAGCAGCCTCTGCGTTGCACAAGTGTGTGGGGAGTTGCCTTCTCCTATCTGTGTGCTGATCACTGAATGGGATCTCCATGCACGTGTGATGGAGGAAGCCCCAGGAGTGCAGCCCTGGCACACTGCCCCAGGCAGTCCCAGAGGAATGCTGGTCTCCTGGCCCTAGAGAGGGCTGCATGGCAGTTGTTGGTGCTCCATGACTCCACCATTGCCTTCTCCCTGCTGAGGGAGCTAGAGTGTGGGCACTTTACACAGCTCTGCTTTCTGCAGCCACTGGGACTTTGGTCTTCTCCTGGGTTACTCATTGTCCTTGATGACTATTTATCAGGGTCATTGCCGAAACTGGTGGAAAGTCCTAGTGTTACAACCCGGGTCTCAGGCAGCAGGGCCCTCCAAGGGGTTTGACCCCCACTATTATTGATTAGACCCCAGGGGGGCTGCCCATTCCACTGGGGCAAGGGGGATACAGCTGGCATGAGCATTGGGACCAGAGCTATCCAAGGAGCTGGAGGCCAGGGTGAGCTAAGAGGGGCTGTTAGCAGTGGGTGGTGAACTATGGCAAGAGGGACTTCTTGCTGGTGGGGGTTGTCCAGAGGGGCTGGAGTGATGCTGGGACATCGACTCTTCTCAGAGGGGCTCTGGAGAAGGGTGAGAGGCAGCGACACCAGACACATCACAGGAAATTCCAATTAAACAGCGGGGGAAATGTTTTCAACTTGGGGACGTATCAATGACTGGAACAGATTGCCCAAAGAAGTTGTGAAACCACCATCCTTGGTCTCTTCCAGACCATGCTCCTGCGGTTACCTGAAAAATGTCTGACCGTCCTTTCCCCACAGCAGAACTGGTGTCATGCTAGTTGCTCAGGGCTTGGTCCAGTAACAAAGGCCATCTCTTTGGATTGCTTTTGTCACCACAGGAATTTCCTGTGGGGTCCTGTTCAGCTCTCTGGGTTCACTTCCACATAGTCCCCATCTGTCCAGCTATGTCCAGCTGCACAGGGTTATGTCACGCTGCTGTGGGTTTTCACATCCTTATCAACACATTCCTTCAGGGCCACACTCACCCTCAGCTCCCCACAATTTGATACCAGCACCAAAATGTGGTGGGCTGTGCTGTTTTCCCTACCCCCATTGCAGTCTGGCCCTCACACATCTCAGCCCTACAGCTTATTCAGCTCTGTTCAGCTGGGCTCATCCCCAAGGCAGCCAGACACGATAGGGGCTCGGGGGAAGGGGTGTGGGCTCACCCTGAGCCACTTCTCACCTATTATTTATGTTGGTGGTTTGGCTTGGAAGCAAATCACAAAGTGGGGGAGCAAAACAGGTTGACTCCTTGGTTTTTGGGAATGGCCCCTCCTTTGAAGGCTTGGCCACCTTCCAGGATCCCTTTCATGGGAATAAACACCCACCCTCTGAGAGCAGGTAGTGGCAGGTTATGACTGCCTAGGAAACTAGAGCCCACAAACTCACCTAGCTGTGATGGGAGCTGTATCTTCAGCATATCCCCCACCTGGCACCCCATGCTGTCACGGGCAGCTGGGAACAAGACAGGACGTGTCTGTAAAGGGGGACTTGCAGCTTACCGGAATCCCCCACCCTCTACTTCTGCATCACCCAGCCCTCTGCCGGCTGGTGGGCTGCCTGCCAAGCTGTCCGAAAACGAAAGCAAAGAGTCCAGGGATAAATAGGAGCAGCCTCAGCACGGGGCAGCAGTGCGTGTTCTGCTCCCAAGCCTTGTCCTGCTCCCAAGGCTTGCCCTGCTCAGCATCCGTGGCAGCACCATGGCTCTCCGCCCCTTCCTGCTGCTGCTGCTGGCTGCCACCCTCCTCATCACCCAGGCTCAAGGTGAGGGGCGAGGAGCCCTGCTGCCTGCTCCTGCCGGGATGGGGCAGGGTGTGCGGGTGGTGAGGGTGGTGTTTGGAGTGCATTGGTGTGTGGGGTTTGCGGCTGTGTGTAGGGCTCTGTGTGTGTGTGTGCCTGTGCCATTGGCTTGCAGTGCTTGCTCAGCTTGGGAGTGTCTATGTGCATGTAGCTGGTGGGTGAGCAGCACCCCAAGCTGAAAAGAACAGGAGGAGAACGAGGTTCAGTCTCTTTTCAAGGAGCTCGTCTCTGCCTCAGTTTCCCCTCCACCACTCTTGGATGTGGTGTCTCATATTCCTGCGTCCAGGTCTGACCTGTAGCTGGGCACTGGGGTTTGAGGTCTTCCCCACCTACTGCCCAGGATCCCCCTGACCTGTGACACCAAGCAAGCCCTGTGCTGTCAGCTGGCATTCTGTGCTGAAGGTGTCCTGACTCACTGACGATCCCAAATCTCACATTCCCTCCTTGCTCACAGGCATTGGAAGCTCGGCCTCAGACTGCTGCCTGAAGAACAGCCGGAAATCCATCCCCAGTGGCGTGGTGACATCCTACCGCCTCCAGGGACCCGAGACGGGATGTGTGCTTCATGCTGTTGTGTGAGTACCCTGTGGCAGCCAGGACCACTTGGAACTGTTTGGCTTCAGACAAACCCTCCCCTGTCCTCCCGCTGCTCACCCCCAGAAAATCTTTCTGCTGCTCCCCCAGGTTCACCACCAAGGGGAACAGGAAAATCTGTGCCTCTCCCACCGACAACACTGTCCAGAAGTTGATGAAGCACCTGGACAAGAAGGCCAAGAATGGCAAGACCAGGAAGAGGCAGACCCAGCCCAGGGGCAGACCCAAGAAGCAGAGGAGGCTGCGGGTCTAAGTCAGGCCTGAAGAGGTAGGTGAGGGGGGTCAGTAGAGTGAGGGTGCTGCACCCCATTCTAGATCCTTCTGTGTGTGAGGGTGGGCATTCAGCTCCTGGTGCAAAGCCTGGGAGGGCTGTCAGAGCCATGGCTGGAGCACAGAGGCACTTAGGGAACAACTCTCTCCTGGTTTGTGCTTGCCTTGAAATTAAATTTTTTTCTGGAGCTGCTGGGATAAGGCAATGCTTGGGGATGGGCAGGGCAGGTCACACAAGGGAATGGCCCGCAGCTGGGGTGGATGATATCGCTGACACCCTGTCCATCTCACCCCCCACCTCCTTGCCTTTGTTAGGACGGATGCCTTCCCACTGGTGACTGACCCACGGCCCGGCAATGGCAATGGACATACGCAAACCACACACCCACCCACCCGCCAACCCTAGGGCGGGGATGGGGCAGGCTGGGGAGGATTCCGTCTGCCCCACAACCTCTTTGTTGCTGCTATGCCTGACACGGAGACCCCCCGGCACCTGCAGTGCCTGGGTGCTCTCTGCAAAGCAGGCACCCAGGTCCTCACTTGTCCCACAGCCAAATAAGTGGGGACCTGGGCGTGGGAGCTGAGCCATGGCCTCTAGGGGGAAGTGGTCAGGCTTCCCACTGAAGGGGAGTTATTTAGCCTAGCAGGATGGATGCTTTTTCTATGACTTTTTTTCGGGGATATTATACGTTTGTATTTATATTTGAAAACTGTGCTTTCTTTCAGTCTTCCTGAATGGCTTTACTTCTCTCTCCTTGTGC
This sequence comes from Oxylabes madagascariensis, assembly GCA_013400675.1. Taxonomy (NCBI): domain Eukaryota; kingdom Metazoa; phylum Chordata; class Aves; order Passeriformes; family Timaliidae; genus Oxylabes; species Oxylabes madagascariensis. Next base: position 63,831 of record VYZR01128735.1, read on the forward strand.
TTCACAAAGTATTCTTTTTGCTGCAGGCTAGATTTTATGGAAAATTTCTCTTATTTTTCTACCAAATAAACCATGGCTGCATGTTATTTTCCTCTCATCTCTTTGCTCCTTCTTGGCTTGCAAGGCTGTGGAGAGCTAGGAAGGTCCCAAGTCCTGTGGTCCTACTTGAGCTGCTTGCTGGGTGCTTCTTTGCAGAGCGATTAATAGTAGCTGAGATGGAGATTTTTAGGGTAACAGTGGACAGTGGTAATAGTGTGGCTCTGTGTCTGGACTGTCCAGGTTTTATGGCACACTGTTGCATTGTAGTTTGGGTAAAGGTAGCCACAATTTTTCCCTTTGTGTTTTTTTTTTTTTTTTTTTTTTTTTTTTTTTTTTTTTTTTTTTTTTTTTTTTTTTTTTTTTTTTTTTTTTTTT
>VYZR01128735.1:64283-77322 GCA_013400675.1 Oxylabes madagascariensis
TTTTTTTTTTTTTTGTGTTTTTTTTTGTTTTTTTTGTTTTTTTTAGGTACAACATTTCCATGAAATCAGAACTAATTGTTCAATTTAGCAGAATTCTACCCTTTTAGCTCCTCTGGTTACAAAATTGCAATGAAATCAGAACAAATTGTTCAGTTTAGTGGAATTTTACCCTTTTCTGTCCCCTGGCTTTGCTTGTGTCAGGAATTCAGACATTATTAAGACAAATGCTTAGTTTTCTGGGAAAATGAAGCACCAGCAACTCTTTTATACTCATTTACCAAATCTGAAGAGCCCACATGGTGAAAAACACATGTGAGGCTGTGAAGGTTGGGGAATAGAAGATTTTGTAAAATTCATTGTAGACATCCTGCAGCCATTTGAGAGCAGCTCTATCCCAAACCTTTAGTGAGAGAAGTCACTAAGTAGAGGACACCCTTAGGTGAGACTGCAAGTGGAGGTGGGACAGACCCCTGGGACAGGGCTGGGGGAAAAATGGCATCTCACTGTGCTTTCAACCCATTCTCCCTGGCATGCTGAGAAGGAGCAAATTAAACAGCTGTACTAGAGCATCACTGCTATCTGCTTGCAGAGATTTGGAATGTGGACTTTGGTCAGTAAAGGTCTATTAAGTCATATAAATGCAATAATAGGATTTGCAGAGCTTAACAGTATCAGCACAGGTCGTGTGTTTGTTAAAGTAAAGCTTGTAGCTGAGTGTTTCTACCAAATACATATCTGGCTTGACTGCTTTATTAAGAGGGCATTTAGGTCTATCATTTTAAGGCTGTGTAAAGTAACTGTGAAGTCCAAGATACTGGCCCTGAGCATGAGACAGGCGCTGAGCTGTCTCCTTGCTGCTGCCTCCTCCACATTGAACACGTGGCTGTTTGCCAGACCGGCTTTTGGACAGGATGTTGGCAATAAAATGTATTCTTTATAACCAAACTCACTTGTTCCAGCTGTTGTGATGGGGTGGGAAGGGCTGAATGGTGGGGTGCGCTCCTGCCCCACTCACCATCATTCCCCAGGTCCAGGCTTTTGCAGTGCTCCTGTGCGATGCATCCCTGGGGTGCTCGCGCTGGGACCTGCTGGCACAGGGGAGCAGTGCAAGTCCCCTCTCTAGTAGTTGTGTTGCCCAGCAAGGTGGAGACGTCCTGGTTCTCATCTATCCCCAGTGAGGGGTTCTGAAGTGCCAGCGAACATGGGCTCAACGCTGGTTTGGATACAGCACCTTCTCTTACGGACGAGCCTGTCCCTCTAACTCCAACCCATCCTGGATGTGCACTCCTTGTTCAAAGCAGGGGCTCTGTGCTCCTTGCTGCTGTGGAATAACAGCAATAAAACAGGTTATTAATGAAGCTGTGCTCTGGACTGGGCTTTGCTGGGAGCGTGGGTGACACCTGCACACAAGGAGTCAGATGGGTGTGCTGTAGGAGGGCTGGAGGCAGCCCTGTGTTTGATGGGACACACTGCATCCAGTGGCCCTGCCTCTGAGATGCTTGTGCTTGTTGTGGTGTCGGGATTGTGAAATGGTTGCAAAAATTCACTAGAAATGAGGTCCAGATGAATATGTCTGCAAACACAAACACCTAAGCCTGAGAAGATGGCAGGAGTGAGCCAGGATATGGAAATATGAAATATGCCCTGGTGTCTCTGTGGCTGTGGAAGAAAACACTGTACAGGAGGGCTTTTTCCCTTTAAATGCAAGGAGGGCATTAGGCTACAAAACATGTTAAAAAGACATGCCAGTGGTGGTGTTCCCATTTGCCCTAAAATTTACCCAAAAAACAGGATCTGGAGGTACACCGGAGTTTGTTCCATGCTCAGGAAGGCACATGTGAGCATGGGCACAGATGCACAAATGTAACCTCATGTGTGCCTGTGCCTGCACACACACCGGTGTTTGCCTTCCTCTTCCAGATTTACTGCTGAATGCTTCTTTCCAGGCAAACAAGGTGGCAGGGTTACTGGGAGCCTCTCGAGGCAAGTGTGAAACAGTGCTGCTGCAGTGCTGCTGCAGTGAGATGGCACCAGGGAAACACCTCTGAGCAGATTCCCTGTGAGAAGCGATGAGCTGTGACCTGCAGCACTCAGTGGGCACCAAAATTCCTTCTTCACAAAGGACCTGAATCCATGGACCCCAGCTGGGACAAGGGATGGGAAGAAGACGGTCTAAGGCAGTGCAGCAGTGAAGCAGCAGAAAGGAATTCACACATCTGGACAGGGCAAACCTGATGCTATGTGCAAAGATAAGGCAGGGTTGATGAAGTATGTGCTGGGGTAGTAGGTGGGCAAGGGCTGCATAAAAGCCCACCTAGAGAGAATCAGTCTGCAGGGAAGGAAGGAAAGTTACAACAATGTCAAGCCGAGCAAAGAGTTAGGAAAGCTCAGCCACCCTGGAGCAGAAAGGCTTCAGTGACAGCAGAGAGCAGCCGGGCGAGACAGAAAACAGAATGCAGCCAAGAAAGTCTTGAGCCCAGGCCAAATGATTAGCTCACGTCATTAGCTGGTGCAGACGATGCTCCAGGGCTGTGCCAGCATCGGAGTGCTCTGGGCTGTGATGCCAGGTGGAGCTCCAGCAAGGCTCACCTGGACATAGGCACACCAGCCCCATCCCTCCATCCCAGGTCCTTGCCCAGTAGCAGAAGTAGGCTGTGCTGCAACCTTGTGCGGGCCAAGGGCTGCTTTTGGGTCTGCATGGGTGTTAGAGGGGCTTTGGATTCCAAGGAAAGCTTCAAGGTGTTTTTTAGTGTTCTCTCCACCAAAACTGCTCTCCTGAGGTCTGCTATGGTCTTGAGAGCAAAGAGGATGTGGGAAGATGACTGGTGGGCAACAGGGGCTCTCACCTTTCCTGCCCCAAGATATTTCCCAGTCCTGGCCATCCCCTGGCGTTCATGCTATCCTAGAGGGCACAGCCCAGAGCTTCCTCTCAGCCCTTTTGTTGCCTATGCATAACTCACAAGTGTCCTCCTTCCCCCATCTTCTGTTTTGTTGTCTGAAGACACTTGGCTTTGGGGTGTCTCATGCTATTATTCCTCCTTCCATTTCCCCAGAACCCAAAGTCCCTCTGCTTGTCTCCTGTCCTTGTCTCCCCATTGCAGATCTGCTCCTTGGCTATGAAAAAGCATCTGCTGTACTCTGAGGATAACCTGTCTTGGCGCCAGTATGACCCCTGCCCCAGAGCTGCAACAAACCAAGAACTTCACAATCTCCCCTAACCATTGTCAAAGAGCCAACAGAGCAGTGAGAGCAGCCCCCAAGGGTTTGTTCTGTCCCATATGCTTGTGGATCTGTCCACAGGTGAACTGGGTGTGCAGCCTCACCGGGCATCCTTCTCTGCCAAGCCATGCAGGCCGTGTCAAGGAAATTGCTAATTGGCTGCTTTTTGTATAGGTGTTTGAGCCATTCCCCCTGAAATCCCTGGAGGGATTGCAAAAGAGGACAGGCAGAATGATGGCAGGGAGTCAGGGTGGGGGGCATCCCACCTGGCCACGGCCATATCGGTGCTATTTGCAGGAAGCATCTGGCTGGAAAACTGCAGCCCAAAGGTGATGCTGAGGTGCACATGTGTTGCAGGGATCCTGGTAGATGGTTGCTTGCCTAGGACTGTAGTGCAAGCTGGATCTGCTGCTCATCACTCATGGTGACCTCAACATCAGTGACACTGAAGCCAGTGAGTATTAGAGACAGAGCAGGAATTGGAACTTTTTGAATCCTTCTGAACCAGATCCTCAGGTTCATCTTTGCTACTTCTGGGCAAAGCTGTGACTTGCTATTTTTCTCCCCTTGTCGCCATTTAAATCAGATTGACTGTGTTCACTCAGCTAGAGGAGATCCAGTGGGGTCCAGAACCCCATAGGCTGCTGTGGTGTCAGTCCTTGTGCTACACCAGGACTGGGAATGTGATGGGAGCTGTGCCAGGCTGCCACAAGCTGGGTGTTGCAAGGGGAATTGAAGCAGCTGCAGTGCTTTCCCAGTATTTCCCAATGAAATGAATGCAGCAAGCCCAGATCCCACCCCAGGGACTAGCTGTAGCTGGAATTTGCTGAAATTCCCCCTTTGCCCTTTCCAGCTCTGTAGCTCAGAGGTGGAAGGCAGACCATTACCAGACAGCCTGGGGAGCAGCTGTCCTGCAACTTCGGTGGCTGTCAGGTCTCCAGGAAGGCAGCAGCATGGTCAGTGCTCCTTGAGGAGAGCCCAGGGATGAAGGTGATATCCCATGGTCCATTTATATTTTGATGGGTTGGATTTCCCACAGGGATCATTAGTTCCTTCTGATTTCCACTTTAATTAACAACAGCACTATCGAGGTTCCTGCAGGAGTGAGTGCTCATGGATGCTTCATGCTATATCCTGTGGTGTCCTCGGGGCTGGAGCTCCAAAGCTCCCTAACTGCTCAGGAAGGCCCTAAAAGAGTCAGTTTGAACAATGCTGTTCCCTTATCCCCACCAAATCCCCTGCCTGTTTGTGTCTCTGGGGACCCTGAAGCATCCCCATCTTTCCCATCTGCACCAACTCTTCTGGTCCCTGAGGCTCAGTCCTACGAGGGGGATGGGTGACCTTCCTGAATACCACAGGGATGCACTTCAGAGATGACTACACTTTTCTTAGAAATCTTATTGACCCCAGTAGAGGGGGGAAACCCACTACACTCCCTTTTCACAATGCAAGTGGAAAGCCCCTTTCTTCACTCTGGTGCTCTTCCTGGGGAGCAGAGGCGTGTGAAGCCGCTGTGCTTTGACCCACTTGGCTCCCTGACAACTGTCATGAGGAAGAACAAGCTCCCTTTCCTGGCCCTGTTGGCAGGGGCTGTGGGCAGCTCCAGGGGTGGGGATCCCCTGCAGCCAGAGGTGGCTAAGAGGTTTAGTCCCAGATGGATATATTCCCAACCCAGCATGCTCCTTTTGGTGTAGAGCCTGTTGGGAACCAGCAGCAGGCAGGAGCACCTTGTGCCAGGGAGGTGATGGCTAGGGACATCCCTGCTTCCCATGGGGTGCAGAACCCAGCAGTGCCTGGGGGGAGTCCCACAGCACGGGACTTTCAGCACCCTTTCCCAGCCCTTGGTTGTGCTCCAAGGTCTGTCAAACACACTGAACAAGGAAGGAGATGAGGGTTTTTTGCTAGGCAGGTCCCCCAGCACCCCTTGCCAGTGGATCAGAGCTCTGCTCTTGGGACCCACTCTTTGCAGAGGGCTCCACACTGTCAGACCAGCCCCCAGAGAGGAGCTGGCTCTGGGTTAGAAGCAGTTCTGGCCACCAGCAACCCGGAGCTGTCATCCTCCCTGCTGTGACATCTCTTTGGCAGTGTCCTGAGGAGATTAAGTAGAGATCAGGTTGCAGAAGCAGCCTACATCCCCAAACCTGCAGGGAGCCCGGGGCTGATGATGGACGCTAATCCTTCACCATCTAAACTCACCTTCTGCTGGTTTGTAAGTGTCAGCAGGTGCTGACTGAAGTTAAGCTGGCACATCCTGTTTGTGCTACTCCTCCTGCCCACCAGCCCCCGCCTGATTCCTCCTCCACAGTGCTGGCTTGCCGGGGCACAGGAGCAGCCAGAGGCAATGCTTTCCTGATGGAGGACATCACCCCACATATGAGGCTGGTGACAGTGCCTGTGCCATTGCCGGGATGCAGCACCATGTCTGGTGGCATGGCCGGAGTCTCCTCTTGCTTCTTACCATGGAGTGGAGAAGGGGCAGAGCCTCTCCTACTGTTGAGAGGAGCAGAGGGACTCACAAAGGTCTCCGTGTCCCAGCTGTGTGCTTTGTCCCCAGGTAGATATTTGTCCACATGGAAGGGGTCTGCTCTCCACTGAGGTGCAAGGACAAGTCCAAAGCTTGAGCAAGGGAAAAGATGCAGGCATAGAGACTCTGCTCCAGAGTTTGTTCAGCCCTGTTGCAAAATATTTTTTCTATTGTTAGTGGGAATTTATCTGGGTGCATCTGATGCCTTTACATTTGTCCCTGGGCCCCTCAAAGAAGACCCTGACTCTGGCATCTCCAACTCCAACAAGGCAGCTGCTAACAGCAGTGAGTTTTCCATCGTTCTTTCCCTGGGCTGCACAACCTCAGTGCTCTCTGCTTCCCACAAGGGACTGAAGCAGCCTGGTTTAAGGGACATCACTGCAGGTGGCACTGGCACTGGCACGGTGGTGAGTCACCATACCAAGGAGAAACAACCCCCGTCCCTGTGCTTCTGTGAAGATTCCAAGCGGGAGCGCTGGTCCTCACTCTTGGCAGTGCCCACGCAGCGGGTGAGCTGCTGGCAACCTGCGCTGCACACCCAGCCTCTGTGGCGCATTTCTGCTCTTGCATGGAGAAAACCTGTTTACAGGAAGCTCTGTAGCTGCCTTTGGCCCAGAACCCATTTTCTGAAACACCTGAAAATGAGGTTGTCTTCTGGCCTGTGAGATCTTGGCCCTGGAGTGGAGCATGCTAACTGCGCTCTCCTCTCTCTGCCAGCTTCAGATGTGCCCCCATGCAGGCATTGGGGAGGGCAGAGAGAGAAAGCCAGGCTTCAGCAACCAGCCAGGAAGACTCTGGGAGGCAGACAGACATCAGTCCAATACCAACATATACCCAAAAATGGAGTTGAGGCAAATTCTACCCCCAAAGGATCAGAGGGCTGAGACCATGAGATATTTAATGTGAATATCCCAGAGACAATCTCAGAGAAGAGACTGGGAAATGTGTGGGGTGAGAGCCCCCATGTGCCATCCCAGGGCCCTGGGGTGCTTTCACAAGGTAAAAGGACCCTTGAGCTGCCTGGTCCTGACCAGCAATACCTATGGCCCGAGTGCTGGCAGAGAGGGCAAGAGTGTGTTTGGCTATGGGACCACAGAACATCTGGCTGCAGGCAAAGCAGCTGCTAGGATATTCAGGAACTGCTCGAAGATTAAAATCCAGCCTGTTGTAACAGTGTTACAACTTCCCAGCCTCTGGAAGAAAGTGAAAGTCATGGGCTGGAAGGATATATAAGCAGTGGGGAGCAGCAGCATCAGGGTGCAGGGAAGCTGTGCAGAGCTCACCTCTCCTGCCTGGAGCTCCATCACATCCAGCCCATCCTCTGCCAGACTCAGCAGCAAAATGCCGCAGCTGCATCTTCTCTGCCTCGGTCTCCTGTTGCTGGGACATATCCTGAATGGTAAGAGGGTATCTCTCAGTCTGGCTTTCCTATGGAAGTGAGAGCATTTTGTTTCTTCTCTCTTTTGCATTTCCAGTAGACTTTTAGAGGGATATGTGGCTGCCGCTCCATCACAGCCCTCCTGCATCCTCTTCTTGTAACCTGTCTCACAGGGATTTTGTCCTGCCCAAGTCCAGACAGGAGTCTGCAGGGTTCTGGGGCTGGGAAGGCATGTTTGGGAAAGGCCATGGAGCAATCCTGCCTCCCAGTGCCCTAGCCCAGCTTGCACACATTGGGTGGGATTGTCTTGCTCCCATTCTCCGCAGTACATCGAGGGAACATTCCTGTCATCCTATGGTGTAGGGCAGCCTGGAGGCAAGTGGCCGGGCTTGGAGTTGGAGGGAAGGTGTTTGTTAGGGCAGGGCTGATGTTTGAAGGGCTGTTGCTGTTGGATATGGGGTTTGCACAGGTTGCAGCTGTCTGGGTGAGTGATATCAGGACCTCTACCTGTGATGAGGAGCTGGGGCTCCAGACACCTTGTGGTGTTGCACCACATCTTGCTGCTGAGGGTACAGATGTCAGTGGGTGCTGCCAGCTTTGTCAGGTGTTAGCAGTGAATACAGCATTTGCTGGGAGGGTGACTCTGGATCTCCTTCCCTGCAGAGAAGCACAGACAGCTATGTCCTTCAGCTGTCACAGGAATAATCTGTGTGGGGTGGGCTGGTGGTGCATTAGCTGGCAAACCTGTGATTGCTTCAGTAAATAAAGTTAAAGTCATCCCCAGCCCCTCGGAAATGTGTGTCTGTATTGTAGCACCCTGAAGCAGGGTAAATAAAGATCCCCATGTCCTGCTGGGGTGCAGGAGGGACCCAGTCATGTAGAAGGATTGCCTTCTGCCTGTTTACTCTTCCCCATCTCCTTTGCTTTCTGTCAGAAGGAGGCAAAGGGCTCCCAGCACTGGGGTGTGAGTGCAATAAAGCTGGTGCCTGTGTGCCTGTGTTCCCAGCAGGGAACAACGTCCTTGACTGCTGCCTGCGGACAAGCGAGGTGCCCATCCCGCGGCGGATCGTGCAGGATTACCGGCTCCAGCTGGTGCAGGACGGCTGTGACATCCCTGCTGCTGTGTAAGAACCCAAGCAGTGATGGCTGAGGGACAAGGCCTCACGATGGCCAAGGGATGAATCTTGCACGGAGGCAGGGTTGAAGGCAGAGCAGGATGGTGGAGAGATGTTGAGCTGGATTTGAGGGTGAAGGAATAGGGAGAATTGCAGAAGAGATCCTGGAGATCCAGTGGCTCAGTGGGAGTGGGAGAAGCTGAGAGGGGAGAGCATGGCACAAAAGCCAGGGAAGAAAGTCATCTACAGTCAGAGATGGGGGAGGGCAGTGAGGTAGGAGTTTGAGCTGTTCTTGAGCATCCATGGGGTGTCTGCTCACTACATCTTGTGTTTTTCCCTCATGGGCCTGGCAGATTCATCACCACAAAGGGCAAGCGTCTCTGTGCACCCCTCCATTTCCCATGGGTGATTCGTCTCCAAGAGAGGTTGGATGCCAGCTCTTTCAAGAGGGTAAGAACCATCCCTGTTCTCAGCCAGGCAAGAGATCAGCCCAGGGAGTGGGTTTATCCTCTGCCAAATAGGCTTTTCCCATTGCGACTGGGCTGCTGCGAAGAGCAGGGGCATTCTCTACTGAGGCATGGATAATTTGTCTTGGTCTCCATCCCTCCTGCCTGCAACTGGGACCAGTCTGCCTCCTTGGTAGTCCCTCTTCCACCCCAAATAAATGCAACCCTGGGACTTTTGTCTACCCAGTGTCACTCTTGTCTGAGCCTGGTGTGTGCCATAACAAATGGCACTGGGAGCAAAATCCCTTCCCACTTCTGCCCCGCAAGCTTGGAGTCTGCTGCTTGTGTATCTTCACAGAGAGGGCTTGTGATGAGTTTGGCGGGTGTTTTACAAGCCCTGACAGGTCCATCACTACTGTGGTTTGTCCAGCAGAGGAAGGAACCCTAGGGAAGCTCATATCCCAAGGAGCGCACTAATACCAGTTGGGTTTTTCACTTCTCCAGAGCAAACCCCAGGGCAAGTAGGTCCTGAAGAAGCCATGGCTGGTCCCAACAGCTGGAGGGGACCACCTCCCATCTGTGAATCTGATGCTAATGCCAACCTGCTTCCACCTCTAGCCTCAGGGCTGACTCTTCTTGAGTCTCATGCCAGTGTGTGGGGCTGGGCAGAGCCCTGTCTGCTCTTTTTCCCTCGGCCTCCAATGTGACCCAGCAGCCTGTGTCAGGCTGAGCCAGGGGCTGCTGGACATCATCACCTTTGCAGCCTGGAAGCTGTTTGATGGACTGATCTGCAAGGCAAGCTGGGGAGTCCCAGACTTCCCATCAGCACAGCGCTGTGACCTCCAGCTCTAGTCTGATCCGTTTGGTTTCCATTGTTAGCCCCAGCCTAGAGTTCTTCTGCATCCCTGGGAAGGGCTGCCAGCACAGAACAGTGTGAGGATGGAGGGGAGTGATGGAGATGTTCCACAGTGGCCATACACTGTGCTGATCCTTGCCAAGCACAACACCTATGCCCTCAGAAAATGTGTGGCTGATGTGGTTCCTCTCTCACTTCTGAATTCCCTGCACTGTTTCCTTCCTGCCCTTCCTTGCAAGGGTAGAAATAGAGCCACTAGTGTGGAGCAGGCAGAGATGTGGCTCTTAGCCCCTGCTCTCCTCTGGGACATTTCACCCTTTCTCAGTCCCCCAGCCTGACACCACTGTCCAGCCCTGCCCCATGACCACGCCTGGAGCTCACGCTGCTCTCAGGTTATTTGCTGCTAGATCTGTGCATTGCAACAATTCCATGTGTATGCCTCTTCTTTACTCTCTTTTTTTTTTATTGTGCTGTGATTTTGTTAATAAAAAGAAAAGCCAGCAGGTAGTTGTCATGCCTCATGTTTGAGCCTGAAAGCCAGCGTGGAGTGTGTGGTGAGCAGACAGCTCTGCCTACTGTGCTGCACTGGCAAGGGGGCTGTGCTGGGGTGTGTGGAGAAGGAAGGAGAGTTCATAGGGATGAAGGACACAGCAGCCGGGCTGTAGGTCACTGCTGGGGGTCTCACAGCACTGAGGCAAAACAGGCGCCCTGCTCTGCACTGCTCAGCCAGGCTACAGGACTGGGTCCCTGTGGGAAGGTGTGCAGGGATGGGGTAGAAGGGAGCACGCCAATATTGCACCATCCAGCCCCAAATGCTTCAGTTCTGCAAATGCAGGTGCTGGGTTGGAGCTCCGCAGCTCTTGGCTTCCACAGGAGCAGGGGACATGGAAGAAGTGCTGCAGGAACGGGAGGTTTGTCCTTGCAGTAAAGGGAAACTGAGGCACAGTGTGGTTGATTACTCTAGCAGGTCAGTACTTGCTGGCAGCTGGGGTGCAGGTGAGTAGAAGAATAAGCTTTTGGGGCAATGGAGGCTGCTGAAGACACCTGCTCCTGGGCACATCCATGGATAAGGCACAGATGGCAGCCTCCCAGCTCCTGCCGCTCATCTACGGTAAGCTGAGAGTCTGTGGCCGTTTCCTCCGGAGCCTCTGGTCTGCTGTGCACTCTGAATAAGGTCTTGCTGTCTCAAAGTGTCATTATGTCTCCTTTTGTCCAGGACACGTGATGTTTGAACAAAGTTGCTCTGTCCAGCTGAAGCCTTTGTGTGTCCAACAGGCAGGCACCATCCTCTCCTCCCCGGCACCACTGTGTGACTGTCCACATCATTAAATTAGACTGGTTTGGTGGTAGTCAGCATGCCTGGGCACAGGTTGGGAGTGAAACGGCCCAGGACTATTCCTGAAGGCAAGGGGAACATGGCCACCTGCCCTCAGGGGATGGCATCCATGGTGGTGCAGTGTCTGGGCTGTTCAAGACAGGGAGTGCCCGGGTACCTGATGATTTATTGCTGACACCTCTTGAATGCAAGCTTAATCCGGTCCCTTCTTCTCCCCCTGTTGCCTGGTTCACTCAGTTGGTGGCTTGTTTCTCTTTCAGGTGCTCTCCCCTCTGGGGTCCTCCTCCCTGGTATCTGCACAAGCAAGCCTCGGGCTCGGATGTCTCTGAGAGTGACTCCGGCAGAGCACCAGCTCTGTCCCAGATCATTAACTCTAGTGACAGCCCCAGCAATTCAATCCTGAGCAGAAGGAAGAGAAGGAAGGCTGGTATGGGAAGAGAGGCCAAGACAAACAGTGTGAGTGGGAAATGAGGATAACTGGCGCTGGCTTGGACAGAAGCTTTCCTGCTGCTCGCTCAGTGACCTGTGAGGGGGCCGTGACTGGGGAGGGGGAGGATGCTTGGCATAGATCTGCTCTGAGGCTGAGCTGCTGCAGCTGGAGCAGGTCCCTGTGAAGGGCAGGGACTGCCAGAGGGGCTTAGCCTTGGGTAGATCAGTTTCATCCTTGGCTGCAGGCAACCATGACAAGGAGAACAGTGTCCTGGACCAGGGAAAATGAGGGAGAAGGGGTTTGCACTGATCTCTTGGATGTTGGAAGCAGGTTAATCTATTTCTATAAGAGTTTCAGAGATGTCTTAGCCAACCAGCCCGTAAGAGCATAGTTGCAAAGCCCAGGGTTCCCATCTCTCCTGGGAGCAGTAGATGTGTTCTTCTCAGAGCAATGCAGCTGCACACCACAGATCCCTGCTAGGTCCTTGCCTGCCATGGTTCTCAAGTGGATGGTGATCCAGATCCCAGCTCTGGCAGCAGGCTGCTCTTACGTCCCCTAGAGGAGGACAAGAAGAGATACTGGCCTGGACCAGGTACATGTTCCCAGCTCTTGTCCTTCACCCAGCCCTGCAGCAGCCTCTCCCCCACCTCCAGAGCCCAACTCCTCTTGGAAATCTGTCAAAAACCAGTGGTTCAGTGCTCAGTAAACTAGGGAGTGAGTTTCTCTGATTCAAAATGTCAATGATCTCTTTAGAAGGAAGCAGCCACTTTCCTTAGGGAAAGCAGCTAGCCACTGCCATGTCAAAATCCTCGGTTCCCAGTCCAAAGCTAGTTTCAGTAAAAAAGTCCTCCTGCTTTTCTCTCCCCAGACATGTTTTCCTTGCTCTTTTTTCCTACCCTTGCTGCATCCTCAGGGGTGGGTGGTGCAGGACCAGAATCCATTGCAGTGTGATGTAGACATACCCTCAGTAGCTCAAGAGTTACTTAGGCTCTAAGTGATGCAGGGATCACTTAGGCTCTGGAGCATTGGTTGTATCACCTGTAGCCCTTTATTCAAACCTGGGGACCTGTATTTCACATGTTATGGACCAACAAGATGATATAACTACACAGCTTTCACAAGGAGCTGACAAAACAGCCACTCTCTTGGAGAGAAAGGACAAGGCTGCATCTATGCAAACAAACTGAGCAGGCACTGGGTTGCTCCCTGGCTGCCAGCACTCACAATTGGGATCATCAGAGCACTCATGTGTCGGCCTGGCATGGTGAAAGCAGTCTTGGATGCTGCCCAGGCTGAGTTCAAGGGGCACCAGACACAGCAGGCACAATCTGCTGTGGTCTCAAGGTCTGATCTGGCACAGACATAGTGACCTGGGAGATAGGATTGAAGGTTCCATGACAAATACACCCATCTGCTTCTCTGCAAGCAAGGCACCAAGGGAAATGCTATGTTGGGTGTCCCTTGATGCCATAATACCTTTCCAGTAAGGGTATTTACTGGAACTGGTTTTGTCCCTTGTCTCCAAAGAGATGATGTACAGGGGTTTTTTCTGTCACCAGCATCTCCCATGTGTTGCACATGCTGCTCCTGGAGTGGCTGGGGAGGAACCAACTGCATCCTTCCCACATGGACCTGCAGGCAAGGTGGCCGACACCACGGGGGCTAAAAGCTGTTCCCCCTCTGTCTTGGTTAGAAAAGACGGGTATCTGCTAGCGAGGGCAGGACCTCCCTTTGG
>VYZR01128735.1:77525-129713 GCA_013400675.1 Oxylabes madagascariensis
AAAAAAAAAACAAACAAATCTAACCCCCAACACCCCTCTCACAACGTTCACACAGCTTCTTCACTTGATTCCCTGGTGCACAAGAGTCAACAGGAGTTTGTGGACATGCCCTGGGCACATTTGCCAGTGCAGGGGCCAGTTGTTTCCCCTTCTGGTGGTCTCCACCCCATGGTGCCAAGGCAAGGGGCTGCTCTTCCTTGGCACAAGGGCCAGATCCAGCTGTCAGGGGCTGTCAGGGACCAGGGTTTATGTGAAGAGATGGGACATGTGGATAGTTGGGTAGGGTGGGAAGCCAGGTGAGGAAAAGCCCCTTTAGTCTTGTTCCATTGTACTGTTTGCTCTTGCCTAAATAACGTGTGCATGGATCCAGACCTGGCATCTCTCATCCCCAGGCCCCAGCTTACTCCCCCCTCATTTCCAGCACATCATCACCACTGCTGCTTGTCTAGACACTCTCTGCTGAGATTTGTCCCATGGGAAGATGCCAGCACTCTTAACTAGGCTGTGTGGTTCCAAGGAGGAGCTGGTGCCGTTCCTGCCATGCTCCTCCTGCGGCTGAGCTCTCCCTGGTGGCATTGCCCAGCCTGTACCTCTATGGTCTGATCCTCAGGACTGGAGCATGGGACTAAGGTGTTTTTCCTGTCCTGAGCTCCTGGAGTCAAATTGAGCCCAGAAGCTGTCTTATATGGAGACCCTTGTGCCTAGACAGGACTTGGCTCAGCTTTGTGTTTCTAGAAGTAGCAGGAACTACAGCTCATTGCAGTGGGGACTGAGCCATGAGTCAGGCACAGCCCTGCCTAAGTCCCAGAGATCCCTTTGGAAAGGGAGGGGGGGCCCCATCCTCTCTGCCCTCAGATGCACCCATGTTCTCTCTGTGCACAGAAGCACTAAAAACTGGAGATAAAGACAAAACCAGGAGGGCAAGCAAAGAGAAGACTCAACCTGCTGAGAGAACACTCTGGAAAGTACCCATTACTGATCCCTCCTGAATAAGCAGTAGGCAGTGACAGGAGGCTTAATGCCATTTCTATGGCCTTCCCACCTCTCCCTCCTGTTTTCCTGCTTAGCTGTGCCTCTAGGTTTTTTCTGCTTTCCACACTGTGTGCCCAGCCACAGGAGGCTGGGGGAAACCTATCCTCCCTTCTTTTCTCAATTGCTCTGCAGCCACAGCAAAATGGTCTGGATACAGGGCAAAACAGAACTGTTTCTGTCAGAGACTGAGGTGAGGGGCCACCACCAGTTCAGACTGCAGGGATGGGGCTTGGAGGAGGCTAGCAAAGAGCTGGTCAGCTCTGCTTGGGATGAGAGGGACAGCCATGGGGCAAGCAAAGACGAGAAGATTTTAGATCTTCTCGTGAATCTGTGAAATTGGTGTGCAGCCTGAGGCTGGCTAGGATGCATTATACCCATAAGCATGAGAAATCTTTCCTAGTCCATGGTGAAAAGGAAAAGCCAGAAGATTGCTGGCAATAAGGCAGACCCAGGGGTTCTTCCTGGAATCTTTCTTTAGGTCTAACAGACACAAACCCCTAATCCTGGTGTCTCACTCTGTCTCCTTGGCCCTGTGCTGCCCAGTTTTTGCCCAGTTTCCTTGAATCCTTCTGCCCTAGATATATTTTACTGGCATGGTGATTATTCTGTGCCTGTCCAGAGGATTTGGCAGCTGAGCTGTGTCAATGCAGATTTGCAAGGTGTGGTGTTTCACAGGCTTCCAGGCTTGGAAGGTTCACCTGCTGCAGCCTTTAGTTGTTCCTTGCTCCAAACGTATCTCATTCTTCCCCACTTTCCCACAGAAAGCAACATTTTCTTTCTTGCAGATGTTATGGCTGAGAAAGCCCCTCCTCTGCTGAGATGCGCACAGACTGTCCTCACACTGCAAACCCACAACTCTGTTTACATGGACACTCCTTAATCCTGTTTAAATTATCAAGCTGTGACTTTCTGCTCTCTGTGGGAGGGACAATGCTCCAGAAATGTGAGCTGCTGAGGTGGTCTTTGGCAAATATATCAAGTGCTTTCCTTGAAAGTACCTGCAATGTATAGTTTCCCACCTTTTTATTTAGCTGACACAGCTTTTGGAAAGGCACCAGTCTGTTTATGGTGATGGATGACAGCAAAGAACAAAAGCAGAAGTGTCCTGGATATGCTACAGCTACAGATTCAGCCTCTTCTCACAGTGCTTGGTTTCATTTCCCAGTCACTGCTCTGTCCTCTGACCCTGCCAAGGACAGCTACCCCAGGGAATTCCCAGTGTCAGAGCCAAGAGGGCTGTGGGTTTCACCGCCTGCCTGGGGTGAAAGCAGGGCTAATATCTGCAGTGTGGAACCCGGCTGTTTCTGAAGGCCGTGTCTGCACCGTGCAATGGCTCTTTGCTGAGCCCATAGGATTCAATTGCCTTCAGGACGGCAGCAAGTCCTGGAGATACTGTCACTCAGCTCAGCGCTTCTCACTTCGGGTAGGCAGGCTCTGTCCTATTTGCACTGCTTTGCCTCCCATACCAGTACAGACACTTGGAGCAGCAGATATTTTGCAGCTTGACAGAGGATGGTAGGAAGGATGCTCTCTCTATCTTGATCTGGTTTCCAGCTAAGCTACTCACTAGCCCTACTGCCCGCAAATCCAACACAGGTGGTTTGTTGCAAAAAATAGCATCTCCTGGCATGCCTGTGTGCTGTAGAGCTGGTGTTTAAAACTTAGTTACTGCAGACTGAAGCAAAAAATCACCACAAAGAGCAATTTGTGAGTCAGCCTCACATCAAGAGGTGCTCAGGTGTCCAGCCCAATTTGGCAGCTGGTGCAGTGCTAATAGGAGAAGTGGGGGTTGCGTTGGGATGAGGAAAAAGGGGTACATGTCCTGCAACTTGCTGTCACTGCATCCAGGGGCTGTCCCCTTCCCTTTCAGCAGGGGTGGGTGCTTGATCTATCTCTGGGATTCCTTTAGTGAGGATTCTGGACATCACTCATGAGTGGTCCTGTAGTGCATGAGTTATAAAAATCAGTCTCATTGGGAGAGGTGGTCCCAGATGGGACAGCTGGACTCTGGAAAGGTGTGCACCCACTTGGGAGGGTTGTGGAGGACAGTGGTGAGTTTGATCAAAGATGTGAATGATGTGGCCTCAAACAACAGGCTGAAGGAACTTGATTTAATCTTGCTTCCAGGAATGGATGACATGGTCTCCAAGTGCACAGAGGATATAGTGAAGAGAAAGTGAAAAGAAGTACTGAGTTTAATTCTGATAAGTCAAGAAACCACAGGGGTCAGACTTTGGGGGAAATTCCATTTAGCAGGAAGAAGCAGATGAAGAAATGCTGCATGTCCACTGCCAGAAACTTTTACAGAGAGACCAGAGCTTGTCAGAAAGCTGGAAGTAGTGCTGGCTCTGGCTCAGTACAGGGTGGGTTAGAAGACCCCAGGCAGTCCTTTCTGACACTTTCCCCCCTGCTGTCATACTGTCCTACCAAGTTCCTAGTGGATGAGATGGACTTTCTCTGCCTTATGCTATACTTCTGAGGGCTACATGAAATCCTTCACTTCCTATGACCTTGGGAATCTCTCTAAAAGGTGGAGAAGGGAGGATGGAGTTACACTCGGAAGCCCGCATTTACTTGTTGGGTGCTTGACGTGAGGCTGCCTGTGGCCACAAGAAGCCCTTGCTCCTGGATGCAAAACCAGGTGGTGACCTAGTGCCCAAATGATGACGTGCCTTGGGAGCATAGGGAGAGCTTGCCGTGCCAGACTGAAAGGAACAGATCTTGTGTGTCTTCCATTAGAGACACCTTTGAGGTGGAGCAGGCTGTGCAGTGCTGATAGTAGAGTGTGAACCATCAGCAGTGAAAACCAGCATTCTTGTTGTCACCATCTGGGCCACATGCTAGGGTGCTCCTGACAAGGGCCTTGGCAGGCTTGGCTCTGTTTCACCAGCATAATTTGAGTTTGGGCTTGAAGGAAAAAAGAAAGCAACCCAAAGAGATAACAGAAATGAGCTCTTCAGGGTGAACGTGAAGCCAAGGAGTTTAGCATCAAACGCCTTTTGAAAGCAGCTGTGCAGCCTTGCTCATGGATAAATAAAGGCTGGTTTGAAGCTGGAGAGCTAGCTGGCAGCACACACTGTTCCCATCTTGCCAAACACTTCCCAGACCACCTGTCCTCACAGGGCTGGATTCTCTGCAGAGCTCTCATGCTGCTGCATGCTCTGGTGGAGTGGATGGGTGTATCGCCAGCATTCTGATGCTCAGCCTGGGCTTGGAGCAAGGGCACAGCCCAGGCTCATCTTGAGGGGAAAGCCTTTGCAGGGTCCTTTATCTCTCTGGAGGGCTCAGAGAGATGGAGACTGTTCCACTTCATGATATATCCTCACCCTTGTGATGTTTCCAAGATTTGGAGTGGGATGCAGCTGTGAAAGTTTGGCTGGCAGGAGATATGCACTGCCTGGCCCCCAGGACAGTGCCGAGCACAGGCCATGGTTTTGAGTTGGTGCAAGGTCTGAAGCATTGGAGTCAAGGGAGTTGTAATCAAAATAGGCCTTCTGTCAGCCTTCAAGTGTCTGTGCTCTGTGCTCTAGCAGAATAAAGAAGGACTCAAGCAAAAAACATCTGGAACAAGATCAGAAGCCAGACACTCTCCTAAACAAAGGAGATGCATGGCCTTGGAGGAGAAAACAGACATGTAAATAGAGACGAAGGGGGCCAACAAAAGGTTGGGTTTCTCTGGATCTCATTTGTCTTCCTTGTGCTGCAGCTGTCTGAAGTAAATGCTGGGGGCTGTGGTGTGCTGGAACATGCTGGGGCCATTCATCATGGGCTGTGCTGGCAGTTAGGACAAGTCCATGATGAGCAGAAACTTTCAGCTTTCCAGAGGGTTCCGTCTCACTTGCACCACTAGTTTTGAGGCTGCAGCCTTTCTTGTGCTGCATGCAGGTAAAGGTAGGGGAAAAACAACTTCTTTCAATGGGATATTCACCCCTGTGAATGTGACCCTGAGGTGCTTTTTCACAAGGACTCTGGCTGGTCTTCAGGAGGGTCATTGCCCTCTCTGTTTCCAGAACCCCTTCAGTGTACTCTGGGAAGAAATTCCTCCTGGTCCAGATCTTGCCCCTTATTGACTGTGTCTGGTTGTACTTGCACAAAAGCCTTCTTGGTCAGTATTTTCCAGTCTGAAGAGCCTCAATCTGCTCAGCATTTCTCCTTCCTTTCTGCTCTCCTGTTCTGGATAGTGTGTGTGAATGTGGAGGGCAGCTAGTTCTGCAGGGATTTGATACGGAGCTGCTGCAATGGGATTTCTTTGACTGGCAGGAGATTGAGTCCTGGCACAGCTCTATTGTGAAGGGAGTCTGCAGCTCCATGCCATGCTTTCATGGGCCATCAGGGACAGCACAGGCAAAGAGCCGAACATCAAAATTCCAAAGTGAGACTTTTTCTCAGCTGCTTGCAAAGGGAGCTGGAGAAGGCCACAGTGGTTGAGATTTTGAGGGCTTCCCTGTGGAACAAAAGGGCTGTACTGTTCCAGAACAGCATCATCCTTCCCAATTTTCCTGTGGGATAAGCCTGTCCAAAGATTTCCAGGCAGAGGCTTATCAAGAACAGGAAAAAGCCATCAAAGAAAGTCAAGCTAAAGTCTTCTGGGACAGAACTGCCAAGAGTGCACAGGGGGAGATAGGGAAGTCTCTGAAGCATGTAAGATGTACTAGGCTGGTATTCCTAATGGGGCACAGCAGCAAGGAATGGGAAGTCCCTGGCTGGCTCTTCTGTGCCTGATAAGGCAGGCTGGCTCCATGCCCTGCTAAGGAATGACTTTCTTGTGCATCCTTTCTTACTGGAAACAGAGGGGAGAGTCATCAAGATAACCATCAGAAGGATGGGAAAAGAAAATGTGTCCCACTCCAAGCACAGCCATTGCATTAGCCGGACTCCTAAACTGCTGGAAATGAGCTATCAGAAGCTGGGCAGCATTGAAAGCTACTGAGCCCCTGAGCTCCCCTCCTCATAAAGCTGCCCCTGCAGCATTAGCAGTGCACTGATCCCCTGGAAACCTTAAAGACCTTTTAAAGCCTTCTTCTTCTTCTTCAGAGAGGCTGACCCAGGACCCTGGGTCAAATTTGGTTAGAAACATCCTCCGCACAGCCCACTCCAGCATTGCCAGGATCAACCCAAAGGCTTCTGTTCCATGTGCATCCCTGAAACGCTCAGGTCAAAGTTTAAAAACAACAGCAGGGCTCTTTTCACACTCTCTGTAGATAATCCATTGAACTCTCAGCACGGGGTGCTGGTGGGGCACAGCCAGGGGCTGGACAAACCCACTACATGTAGGTGCATGTGGTTCCCACACAAGCTGCACCTGGGGAAGCTCCTGCACTGGTGATTCCTGGGTGCTGGCAGGGAAAGGTGGCTCTGAATTCTCCTCTGTCTGCTGATTTCTCTTATGTACCTAGTAGTAGCCTCAGCTGAAGAGAGAGACAGAATAAAAGAGCCTCTGACCCAGCACTGCTGCTCTTGGGCTGTTTCCTTCACCCTTTGCACTGTGAAATTTCACGTGATGCCTTTCACATCCTTTTATTTTATAAGAGTTGTATCCTGCCTCTCTTCTGAATGATCAAAGAGGCTCATTAACCTGTTCTCACCTTCCTTGTTGGAGTCCTGTGATAAGCCCCACAGGGTACAGAGGCGGCTGTTCCTCCCAGGCATCCTGCTTGCTGAGGCACCCCTCACCCTACAGGGGGCTGGGATGAGAGTTACCAGCAGAGGTTCTTCCCTGTCCTTCATCCCCAAGAGATCTTTACCTACCCAGCATTTCTCACATCCTGAGGAAGTGGCTGCAGACAGAGGAGCTGTGAGTGCTGTCCGGGAGGGAGCATGCTGGTCCTTTGACCTCCTGTGCTACGGGAACAAGAGCTCTCCTGGCTCTCTGCCCTGCTCTAGCAAAGCTTAACCCAATGTCCCTGACTCCTTGAAAAATCCCGGCGAGCAGAAAAAGGCAGCCACCCGCTGGGAAGAAGGAAGGCACCACCGGGTCTCTTCTTCTCTTTGTTCAGGCAGGCAAAGTCCAAGGCTAGCTGTCACATGGAGCCATTCCAGGCTGTGGGTGTGTGGCAGCACATCCTGGAGACCTACAGAAACTAGCAGCAGAGATAAAAAAAGCTGGAGAGAACTTCGTCTGAGGGCATCCAGGGGCGGTGCAGGGCTCAGGACATAATGCATGAGGTTGGGCTGGTTTTATGTGAACTTACAAATGGGTACCTCCAGTTCCTTGCAGTAGAGATACAGCACCCTGGACCACATCTGTGCTGACTATTGACTGAAAAATGCTGATGGGTCACTCTAACACATTTCAAGTATTTTGTGGTTTGGTTTTTGTTTGTGGGTTTCATTCAGTTGGATGGTTGGTTGGTTTGGTTTGGTTTCTTTTATTTGAAAATAGAGTGATTTCTGTGGACAGGGGTGCTTGGGGTGAACATAACAGGACTCAAATATGGGCACAATGTAAGAGGCTGCTCTGACAGATGCCTACCCTTCCTCTAAATTTCTTGCAGCTGCTGTTACTGCATCCCAAACACCATTTCTGAAGGGACAAGAGAGTTGGTGGTCATGCTGTGGGAAGATGCCCCTTGTCACCAGCATGCTCCAAGGTGGAGGAGCAGCCCCAGCAGAAGAGATTGCTCCCTGGCTATGTCAGAGAACTTATCAGACAGAGGTATCTGCAGCTCTTGAGCCCAAGAGCATCTGGGTTGTGGGAGAATGACACTGCTGAGCTCTGCTCCACAGTGACGGTAGGCTCATTTTTTAACTGTAGCCCTGCCATGGTCTCTATGCATCACTCACTGTCCTCCTCCTTCCCTGTGTACAGGAGTGGCAGACAACTCTTCCACTCATTGTATGCCTGGTCTGTTCAGATAAGACTGTGAGGGCTTTAGGCTCTAGTGCAGATCTGAGTCGCTGGACAGCACCTGTAAGAGTAACAATTCCTTGATAGAGGTACACATGGCTGCCACATCCTGCACTTGAGTACTGATGCTCCTTTTGGTGTGTAGGAACTGAAGCCACAGTGCAGAGTGCTAGCATGAGCCATGGGAAATGCTTCAGCATTCTCTTCACCTCCCTGCTCTCCTAATATCACAGGAAGGCACTGTTACAATCCTCAAGGCCAGGGGAGTGCTGCTTTGGTTATGTAATGTTTGTCTTTGCTGGAGATGCCATCTCAAGGAGTCTGTGATGTGCTGGGATATGGGTCCACAAGCCTTGCCCCCCATAGCTCCCTTCTCACACAAACACAGAGCAAGGAGAAGGCATCTGCCAAACCCCCACCAGCACCTGCAGTAGCTGCAGGCAGGCAGTGGGAACTGGGCACAGGTGACAGCCACATATGCCCATGGCTTTTGGTGAAAGAGCTTGCACAGGACACAATGAGCATGGGAGGAAGCCAAAATCTCCATCCTGGTAGGCCTCTGCTACTCTTTTTCAAGGTTCCCATGCTGGTACATGTAAGCCAGTGTCAGTTCAGAGCTGACATCACATCAGAGCCCCAGACACATTCCATACTGCCATTCACTGGGTTTACCCCTTCTGGCACCCTCCTGGTGTACTTGGATGGTGTCACAAGGCTGTGCATGGCCCCCTGTACCTGGGTGAGGACACTGAAAGCCACCAGGTTTGCAGCCAGGGATGGGGTAAGGCTAGCCTGCTTAGCCTGCCCCAGGTGCATGCCAGTGAATGCTTCCCAGCTAATCAAGGATGTTTTCTAGAGAGCTCCGAGCCATGCACAGCTAATGTCTCACACCAGTGTAATTTACCTCTGCAGTGAAATAAGCTGCTGATTACACAGCAGTAGATTAAAGGGCTTTCAATATCTTTATTGGGTACAAGATACAGAAACTTAGCCTGGTAACTGTCTTCAAAGAAAAAAGAAGTGAACGTAAATCTAAATGATAAAGGGAAGACTTGGCACCTTATCCTCCTTTTTACAGTCTGCTCAGTTTTACAGATTACACAGACCTGTGTACATTTCAGTAAATACTCACAGTGCTACAATGAAGTTTCATCTCCTTGCAGAGTCACTTGCAAGCTCCACACCTTGGTCTTATCCACTCTCTTTTTGTGCTGCCAGTGGTAATTTGTCCTTTGCTGCTGATGGATTGTGTGGCTTGGAGAGGTACTTTGTCACTCCTGGCCCCAGCCACGCAGTGGGGAGTTGAATTGTCTCTTGCCGTTCTTGGCAAAGATGAGGAGCACAGGAGAGATATGAAACATCAACAGCCTAGATCCCAGAGATACCAAGATGCTGGGCTTCCCTTGGTGTGACAGGAGCAAGACCCCACAGCTGGGCGGGCAGCACTCCCTTCTTTCTCCTCATGAGGTTTCAGCTGCTGCCCATCACCCTGACAACCAGCCTCCTTGTCTATTTTTGGGCTTTTCTTACTTTCTGGATCTGAGCTGTGCTTTGAAGAAGGGTATCAGAATTATTATACCAGAGGAATCACAGTACCAGTCACCATGGGCTGTGCTGGAGCCTGTGCAAAGGGAACCTGAGCTTCCCTTTGCAGCTGACGTTCCAGCGAAGATGGCAGATCCTTTTTGTTTTTTATCTTTGAAGTGACTGCTTTCCTGAAGAAATGAAAGCATGACCTTCCAGGCATCAGTGTACTTCCTCTGGTCTCCAGATCCCAGTTCTAACACTTTTATAGGTTTCCAGCCCCACAGAGCAAGGAGCACTGTAGAGGTGAAGCAGGTCTGTAGATCACCTGTCAGGTCTTCACCAGGGATCCTCAGGCCTTAGCCTAGGAACTGCTGCTTTTAAAGCATTGTGTTGCAAAAAGGAAAAGAGGTTATTTTCTGCAAAACTGGGCCCTGGAGCAGAGCCAAGCTCCTATGCTTATGTAATAAGAATAAGCAAACAGCAAAAATCCCGCAGGAAGGGGTGGCCACTAACCCGCTGCAGGATCTGAGCCAACAACAGCGCTGACTTGTTCCTCTTTCCTCCAGCTAAGGCTTCAGTTTCTGCTGGGTTCCCCTCCTGCTGGACAGCAGCAGACTGCCCTACCAGCAATGGTGGCACACAAATTGTAATGTGCTTCCTTCCATCTGCCCTTCCAGTCGGCCCCTGAATGCAGCAGTTCTCTTTAGCTAGGCTACAGGCAGGAGTCTGACCTTCTTGACTGTTCCAGTGCCCGTGGAGACAGAGTGGTGCCACTGCAGGGCATCAGGGCTGCACAGGTGACAGTAATTGAAGCAAATGTCCCCTTGTGCTGGAACACTCTGAGCATCATTTCCGGCATTTTTGGCCCAAGTCAGCTAACCTAATCCCAAGGCAGGCAACATTCCCTACCAGAAAGCAGTCCTTGGCAGAGCTGATTTTTTAGTGCAAATGTAGCTGGAGCATCCTTGCTCCTCTCTGTGCAGACCTGGGTGTTGGATTCTGCATGATGCTTCTGCTGGGCCTCTTGGAGTGCCATGGTGGGTTATTGTCTTTATCCTGCCACATGGGTCTGGACAGGCTCATCCCTCAGCTCTGCACACAGCAAAAGCATTTCTCCAGCTCCTTTGGCTACCTTGCCTGCTCATGCCTGTCCTCCATCACCTTCTGGGGCATCTGAACAAGGACAAAGGGGATGCCCAGCTCCACAGTCCCCTGCAGCCTCTTTGAGTTTGCCACCAATGTCCCACATCACATCAAAACCCTGGGCGAGGCCACTGGGAGAGACGTGCAGGTCCTTACCTAAAGTAGCTCGGCAGAGCTCTGCCAGCATTTCTGAAGAAGCATTGCCAACTTCATGCTTAGAGGATTTTCTCAACAGGCAGCAGGAGCTGATGGATGTGGATGGTGTCACCCTGCTGCAGATGGGAGAGAACATGGCTCCCAGTTTGCTTCAGCCCCTGGTTTGCTGGTTATCATGAGACCTCTCCTGATGGCCTAGCCTCCAGGGATCTGAGATGGGGCTGAAAGTAAGACTGGGGGGTGGGAGAATGGCTGCTGCCCATGGCAGCCTGTCACCAATTAGAGATGCCATGCAGAGGCAGGAAGCGTTTGTTTGGTGGAAACCACCCCCAGAACTCTGAGCCTACAAGGCAGGGACAGAACCCCACCCAGGACCTGGACTGGAAAGCTGGAATCAGGCACACATCAAGGCAAAGATATGACAGCACCAGATACAGGGACTTGTCCATTCCTTGGTGTCTGCAGGTCAAGAGGTCAATCTCTCCTGAATTGGTAAATCTCAACTTCAGGAGTGAAGCAGTCACATTTGTGCTTAACTTCTGCTCTGCTGCCTGCAGAGCCTGTGAGTTTCACCAAGGGATGGGGAAGCCTCAAGCCACAGGGGTGCTGCACCAGAGCCCACACCACCCACTGCTGTCCCTGTTGTCCCCAGGCATCAGCACATACCAACACAAGGGCTGGCAGGGAGCCCAGCTGGAAAGGGCCAGAAGAGTTTTCTACCTGCTTGGCTCGTCACTGGCTTGCTGCCCTGAGCCACAGGCTACAGACTAGCTCCCAACAGCTCCCTCAGTTTCTATTCCCCAGTCACATTCTTTCTTTCATTTTCCAGAGTTTTCTCTGTGACTATAAATAGCCTTGTGAGGGATTTGCCAGCCCTTGTGGAAGAGACAATAATCTCTTCCTGAAGGAAGTGGCTAGGACACATAAAGGATCCTTCTAACCCAAGTGTAAATGATACCAAAGAATGTGCCCGGGATGAAACTGAGGCAGTGAGGGCAGAGGAAGGTGTGAGGAGCAGGGCTCCAGAGCACTTTATGGAGGGACTACAGCTGCTGCCATTAGTTAATTAATGCTTGGTGAGGGGCTGCCATTGATGGGGATTCATGGTGCTACTGTCTAAGCACTGCAGAGCTACAGGCTTGCCACAAAACTAGGCCACAGGCTTGCCACAAAAGCAGGCAGCATGCTGTGAATGGCCAAGAGTCCTGTTGGGAGTCTACAAGGAATGTTTTAAGTGAGCTGATTTACTGGTTCTCATTTGCCAGCTCAGTACTGGAGATGGCTGCCATCCCCTCCAGCCATCCAGAGGTCTGCATTCCAGAAACAAAGCCTTGTTCTGAAAAAACTGTCCTTGTCCCCAGGTGAAGGTACCCACAGGGTGAACTGGAGGTCTGCAGGAAGATCTGCTTCCAGCATATTTACCCTTGGCTGGTGTTAGGAGCTGCTGATCCTGCAGTGGCAGGGGTTTTACCCTTCCACAGAACGTCTCCTCCACACTGGACAGACACAGCTGAGATGACACACTTTTCTTGACATTCCCTAATTGGTTTGATTTGTCCATATTAAACATTTACCATCCACAGTTACCTCCTTCATTAGCTATGACACATCATGTTTAACCACACAGCAATATTGCATCAATGTCAGGGCCAGCAGCAAACACTCAGGAAACTTCTGTACAAGGATAATACAGAGACCATGAAAAAATCTGGGTCTGAATTAAAACTTAAACAAGCCAGGAAATACTTCTGAGCTGGTAGGAGACCTTAGACAAGTGTGCACATCCCCATGCACAGCCTTCATACCTGCCTCCTTTATTTACACACAGCATAATGGTTTGCCTGTGGACCTGTGCACTTGCAGAGAGGAATGAACGCTCATTTGGTTCGCAAACCACAGTGTAATAAATTCCCAGAAAAGCTTCTGAGCTTCACTCTGTGGCTGTGGAAGTTCAAGGTGTTATCCAGGGTTAAAGAGATGCTTCTCCTGCATGCCTAGGGTGCTCAGTCCCACCAGCACAGGGCAAGGGATCAGTCTTCCAGGACCAGGGAGAAACCAGGCAGGTGGGAAAGGAAAACCATTTCAGAAATGAGACAAAAAGCAAGATGAGGATCATGCTGGGATCCCTGCTACCCCCAGCCCCACGCTGAAGAAGCCTCAGACCCGTGGCCCCCAGGGCTTTTCTCTGAGCGTTTTCTCAGCCTCCTCTCCCAGGGATGGACACAATTTCTCCACAGGCTGTTTTTGAAGGCAATGTTTGCCATCTAGTGGGAAAACAGAGTCAGTGTATCTTGTCTGCAGAAGGATGCGGCTCGTGGTTATCTTGGCCGTAGCCCCTCGCCCTTCGCTGGGCAGCGGCTCCCAGCTGTGAGTTCCGGGGAGGAGGGAAACTGGAATAGGTGATGCTGGTTCAGCTTCCTTCAGGCAGCTCGCCAGGCTCTTTGCCGCCGGCCATAGATGGCTGCCTGAGTGTGGATCCCTAGCCCAAGCCCTTGGAGAGGACCCTGTCTGAGCTGCTGCCCAGTGTAAGTGAGGAGCTGAAAGAAGTGCTCTGTAGTAGGGGAAAACCCACCATGTTCTGGATAGATAGCGCCTTTCAGGTCAGCAAATCCCTGGGGATCCGTGCCTTCCAGACTGGCATCTTCCCAGGCATCTCTCTTCCAGGTTAATCTCCTCCTGGGGATCAGTGCTCTCTCCAGGCTGGCATCTCTAGCACTCCACTGGCAATCAGCACCTTCCAAGTCAGCATACTCTCTGGCATCGGTGCCTTCCAGGTCAGCATATTTTTAGTGATCAGTACTTTCCAGGTTAGCTTTCCCCTGGAAATCAGTGCCTTTAAGACCTGCAGATCATCCTGGGGATCAGTCATCATCCCAGAAGGGGATCTCAGACAGATCTGACACATTTGGCACCTTATGACCTCCAGATCCATCAGCACCGAGGTGACTATGCCGGTGCCAGTGCCTAGAATTCATGTGGAGCTCAGCTGCTCCCACCTCTGGTGGATCTCCCAGTGGAGAACAAAGGCTGGGAGTTGCTTGAACCTGATGTGACCCTGCAAAGACCACAGGAGACTCCCAGAGGCCCACTTAACTTGGTCCATCATATTCAGGATGCAGACAAAGGCATAGCTATACAGAACTCTGTCTGCCCAGTGCCTGCTCCATGGAATCCTGGAAATATGGGGAGCACTGGAGTGCCCCAGCTGGTTCACAAGTTCCTGCATAGGGCTGGGCCATGTTGCCCATAACCTCTACTTGTTTGTTCTGCCCATGCTGACAAAGCAGCTGATGTGGCAGCGAATGAAGGAGGGGAAAAGGTGCAACTGGTGGGAGGAGAGCAAGTAGAGAGGCTGCCCAGGGAAGCTCCCAAAGCATGTCCTGCTCTGTTTTAGTCCCTGCAGCTGGCGAAGATGGAGTTCCTGTCATGGGGAAGGGAGGAGATCATCTCCTCTGCACAAGCGATTTGGCAGTACTGAGGAGGTGTAGTCCTCATGTTGCATAGCAGTGCATGTGTCCCCTAGTGCCACCACACTCCAGGGCAGGAACACAAAACACTGGGAACTCTTGCTTGGGCAACAGGACTGTTTCCAGTGGTGAAAAAAAAAAAAAAAAAAAAAAAAAAAAAAAAAGAAAAAAAAAAGGAAAAAAAAAGGAAAAAAAAAACCAAAAAAACCAAAAAAACCCCAAAAAACCCCCAAAAACAAAAAACCGAAAACCAAAAAACAAAAAAACCAACCAAACAAACAAACAAAAAAACCAAACCAAAACCAAAACCAAAACCAAAAAAAACAACCCAAAAAAAGAAAAGGAAAAAGCTATCAGGAAAATTGTGGGCTGCTGCTGCTGCTTGGAGCAGGGAGCAGCCATTTCCCAAGAAATCACGAGCAGCAGTGCTTGGGCAGAGCTGTGTTGCTGGCTGCTGCCTCCCAGCATCTCTGTGGCCAAGTGCTTGGCATTTCCCATCTGTGAAAGACCAAAAGCATCCTAGAGGCAGGGAAGGGACCAGCCCCAGCAAGCAAAGAAAGAAACATCCATTTCCAGAGGGAGAAGCTGACAATGCAGCAGCAAGAGAGGTCTCAGGTCTCTCCCTTCTCCACATCTGGCCTGGCAGGTGATGTCTCCTCTTGTGTTTCAAGAAAGAAGAGCAAGGCATTTTCAGGCCTGTGGCAGCTAGAAAGGGAGACAGATGAAGAAGAGGGAATATGGGGGATTGCAGGGGTCTCTAATGGGTTGAGTGCTTGGATCTCTAGCAAGTTCCCAGGCAGAGGTATCCACATGCAGGTAAGATGAAAGCCATGGTCAGGGCAAATGCTCAACATTTTTAAATTCATGTTTGGATTCACTGTGTCTCTGGGCATAGTCCCTGCTGTTCCTGCTCTCTCAGTTTCTGGGCAGTGTGAGATGCAAGTGGCTCCTGAGAGGGATGCAATCCCTCTGGAGATGGCCCACATTCTCTCCAGCACTCTCAGGACCTGCACTGGTGATAGTTGTCTCCTCATGTCAGCTGTGATGTCACTTATATGAAGACTGGGTGCATAGGTCACACCCAAGACGTGCTCCCAAACAGAGTCCTTGCTCTCTGCCCATGGCCTCTCATCCTTCTTCACAAGTCAGCCCCTGCTGAGTGAGCATCTTTGATGCTTAGGGTGTAACTGAGTGTCCAAACTACCTATTCATACATTAATCTATACATTCATCTATCCCTTCCTCCCTGTGACAACTGATCAAGGCACCCACATATACATCTGCATGTCTCCTTCCCTCAATCCGTGCATCCTTCCTTCCCTGCTGAACCACTGACTGTGTATGTACTCTTTGCTCTCTACATCATCTCATGACACATATAGATGTATGTTTCACAGCTATTCTGCTGAAGCTGCTTTTACTTCTTTCCTTGGCTCAGGTTTTGGCACAGAAGGAAGCAGAAGCAGCCATGAGAGGTAAGTTGAGACTGTTTTGCTTCACAGTCCTGTGCAACTCGCCTCCTCCCCTGCAAAATGCGGGCTGCTCCTGGCAGTGAGGCAGGGAGAGGAGGAGGCTAGTCCTGAGGGCTAGCTCAGAAACTTGGCAGGGTTGGTGGCAGTCAAACAGCCCAGGCAGTGCTGCATAACCGCCCACAACCAGTGCCCTGTTGCAAAGGGCTTTTGCCAAAGCTATAGATTTCCCAAACAAGCCCCTGCTTGAAACATGATCTGGCCACCCTGTGCTGGATGGAGACAATGGATATGGATGTCTGTGTGTCCCAATGCTGGGGACCTTCCCTGGTATGTAGCATTGGCTGATGGAAATTTTTAAAATCAAGTATATCCCAGGCCATGTTCTCCTGCATTTTTCCTGCTGGGTTTGGGCTGGTCCCTGTTCCATGCTAGGAAGCTGGACCCATCCCTGCCTCATGTGGATGCAGTCCATGGGTTGCTTTGACCTGGCATATTGTCAGCATCTCCAGGCCTGGCTCGTACCAGCTCACCTGGCGATCTCGGCACAGCACCCACCCTGGGGAGGGTGGGATACAGTAGCAAAGGCAAGTTTGGATGTGCCTCTGCCTCCTTGGGGTAGGGTGCGTCCAGGCAGGGCTCCAGCCTGCAGCGGGAAGCCTCCTGCTCACTCAGCGGCTGTGCGAGTCACCAGAGAGCCCAAGCCTGGGGAGGAAGTGCCCTGGCCCCACAGTGGGACAGGGAGGTGCCGGCACTGGGACTGGTCTCATGGTCCCTTCCTGTTTTTCTTCTCCACAGCTTGAAGACAAAGTTGATTTTGGCATCTGGATCCCTCTCCTTTATTCCAGATTGCTGCTCACCCCAGCCCTCCCCTTGCACCTTCTCAGTCCACTGGAAAGTCCTGTTTACCCATGTCCAGCAACAATGCATCTTCCCCTTTGGCAACGGCGAGAGCAGCACCAAGCACCAGGCATCTTTATTCCCCAAAGCACAGAATTTGCTGTTTCCTTTGGGTTCCTGAGACCTGTGTGTCACATTTACAGGCTGCTAGGGCAGGAAGCTGAGCCATGGGGCATCCCAAGAGGAAGCTGCAGTGCAGGCAGGCAGGGCTTTGTGGTGGCATGCAGACCCCCCCGTCTGCTCTTGGTATCTCCAGCTGCCAAATGGATGGCAGGTCATGACACCTTACATCAGAGAGGAAAGGGGCTACCCTCCAAGGCCATGGGCAGCAGGATACAGTGATGAGGACCAGATGTGCCTCTCCTGCCCTCAAGCTGCCCTGGGTGTCCAGAACACCAGAACTGGGTGTCCCTACTGCCTGGCCATGCAAGCCCCAGCTAAGGAAGGTGACACAGGACTTGATACATGGGGACAACAGATCTATGGGTTCCCCAGCCAGCAACAACAAATTTCTATTTGGAGCATGACTGGAATTTCTGGAGTTTGAAAGCAGGTAGAATACAGGGGCCAGAGCTGCTGTCTCCCATTTTCTGTCTGCTGTGCTGCCACATCTTAAGCAGGCATCAGTCTCTAAACCAGCACCAGATGCTGGGAAATTACTGAGTTGTTTGCAAACACCAGAGCCACAGCTATGGGATGTACATCACCTGTGTTTCACAGCATCTCTGGACAACCACTGCCTTGATCCCTTCCACAGTGGCAGAGGAATGGGATCTGGCGGTGACAAGAGGTTTCCAATGGTAAACGCTGCCCATGCCATGCTGGGGACCAAGAAGAGACAAGGGTGACCGTGGCAAGACAAGGGTGACTGTGTGAAACATCAGAATGTGTGTTGTTTGGGTTGGATGCTGGGGACCAGAACCCAGCAGGTGATGGCAGTGTGATATAGCAGGAGCTGCCAAGCTACGGGATACACCTGGGAGAGGTGATGGGGTTGCTGAGCATGGAAGTCCAGGCAAGATCTGGCTCCTTATACCTTCCCAGTTTGGTTACCTGCCTTACCTGCCCTATGGAGAGCTCTGCTCTGGTCCAGGGATAGTGCCATGCCAGTAGCACACTGCAGACAGAGGGCTGACCCCCCTCTCTCATTCAGCGTGTCTAGCTCATGAGGGACAGTGAGGGGCTGCAGAACCAAGCATGGAGAGCCCCCATGACCCCACAACCGGGGCACCCAGCGAGAGCAGCAGGGAGCCTGTGGGCACACAACATATTGCAGAAGGCAAAGCCTGCCCCAGTTCCCTCCAACTCAGTCCACACAAAGACCCTCAGTGGGTGCCGCAGTCCAGGCTCCCTCTGCATCGTGGGTTCACGGGCAGCCCCAGGACCCAGGTGGGTCCCCACCCCACACTGCCTCTGTTCCCTGTACTCCACGCGTTGCCACAGTCTGAATTTCCACCCAGCTGCATCTGGATCTCGTTGGGCTGCTGGGCTGCTGGCACTGAGCACCAGGGTCGGGAGGTGCCAACACATGGAAGCCATTAGAGGGGCCGGATCGAGGTGCACCAAGGGGGCCACAAGCAGAGCAAGGGGGGCTGTGCAGAGGGTCCTCCCTCAGCTGTCCCGCTGGTGAGGGCAGAGCAGATGTCCCACACAGCTGCCTGTCTGCATCCTCTTCTGGCACTTAGCCTTGGCATGGGTCTCTCTCAGCCCCTCCAGGAACCTGGGCAGAGGGCTGAACAGTTTGGGAGGCAGCCCTGCTGCCTATGCACCTCCTGCAAGGACCATTCCCAAGCTGGCACTCACCCCTCCCTTGGCATAGCATCATCTGCAAGGGGGTTTTGCCTGGACAGTGCCAATGATAGCATTGGCATATCCCCTTTATTGGCATCGCTGCTCCGTCCAGCCACAGCACGGGGGATTGGGGCAGAGGGAAGGGGCAGGGGGGTTCTCTTCCACCTGCTGGTGGCTGGTGGGGGGTGACAGGCAGGGATCAGCACCCCTTGGTGGGGCACTGATGCCGGGCACCCCCCGTAGCCTACACCCATGGTCCCCCTCAACACTAGGCAGTGAAGTGGGGTTGGCTCAGTATCTTATCCCCATTTGTTTAGCAGCGCTCGGAGGTGGAGCTGGCCTGTCACCCTGAGCCTGAAGTGACTCCAGCTGGCTCCTGGTGGGCACAGGCAGTCCAACGCTCCTGAGAGCAGAGCCTCTCTCCTTAGGATCCATCCTGCAACCCCAGGGTGTTGGGGGCTCCGGCAATGTCCATAGCTGTGGGGTGACCCAGGAGGCGTGGGGTCCTTGGGGGCCAGCAATGGCATCAAGTCCCACGCATGGGCAAGCGGGTGCAGGGAGCAGGGATCGGCCAGGGCTCACTACAGGATCTGAGCTTCTGCCGAGAGAGAGGACAGGGGGTCAACCAGGGGGTCGCTGGAGACACTGACCTGCCCCGTGCTCCACATTCCCTGCCCCACATTTCCCCCCATTCCCCATCCTGCACCCCGACTCACTTGGTAGTGCCTTCAAGTGGGTGGCAGCAACCAAGAAGTTTGGTTTGGTCTTGTCCTTGCCATGTTTCCTCACCCGGAGCCTGGGGATGAGAGCAATGGTGGCTTAAGACCCCAAGCAGCCTCCCTGAGTGCCAGGATTGCCCACATTCCCAGTGATCCTGCTGCGCTTCCATCCAGCTGTGCCCAACTGTGCCCAACTCTGCCCAGCTCAGCTTAACCTCTCCAGTGGGTCAGCTCCAGGAGGAACTGGTCAGCAGATAGAACAAGATTGGGATGGGAATAGGGACTGACAGCAGAGCCAGAGCATGGCAGGGAGATCCCACGGTGGCTGGATGAGAGGGGACCCAGGGACAGGATTCCCAGGGAGCAAAGGCACATGGAGGGATGTCTGTGCTGACTCTGCAGCATGATACTCCCCAGCAGGAGCCTTTGGGAGGATATTAGAAGGACCAGCATCTTGAGGTGATTCAGAGAAAGGTCTCTAGGATCTGGGGTCGTTAGAAAGAATCCAGGGAGGGTGGACAATAATGAGTGTGCTGGGAAGAGGCACTGGTGTGGCACAGGGGCAAGGGGAGCATAAACCATCCTACAGGGCATCAAGTGTGTTTTGGCAGGGACCCCAGAGTAGGGCTGGGGGATCACAGGGCACTCCATGCTGAGGGTTCAGGATGGGATGGGAGACAGCAATCATACAGACCCTCCTTCTCAAAACCCAGCCTACCAGATGAGGATGGTGATGACAAGAACAGCAGCCAGGACGAAGAAGGCAAAGATCCCAAGGGACACCAGGACGGCCATCTTCTCCAAGGGGTCACTGCGATCTGGGACAAAGAGACTGTCACAGCTGAGGGATGCCACAGTCCCCAGCACCTGGGGAACCCTATGGCAAGCTCCTGGACACTCCAGCAGCCACACATGGGCCTGGGGCAAGAGACCCTTCCCGTTAGTCTCAGCCACACACATGGCACTCCTGCGCACCAGCCGTAGCTCTACTCACTGATGGGCTCAGGGTTGGGAGCCTTGGAGGGCTCCTCAGCCAGGCTCTCCAGTCTGGCATCCGTAGTGGTTTCTTCACTTATTGTGGAGGCCAGGTCTGGAAAGACAGAAGGGATGGAAACACTCAGCAAAAGCATATGCAGCACCCCAGAAACCCACAGAGAGGAGTGTGGAAGGGTATCTTTGTGCCCCAGAGGTCCCATGAGCCCAAGGATGGCACTGACGTGCTAATGGTGCTTTGGAAGGCCCACTCTGTCCCAAGCCTGTGGGGGGCAATCCCTGAATGGCATCAGCATAGCTACAGGCTGACATGGGCTGGGAGATGTTTTGTCCTCCTGCAGCTCTGCCTCCCAACCTTAAGTGGCTCTGGAATTGAGACTCTCTCTGGTTGATATTTGAAACAATGATTGCCATGGGGAAGGGACGGAAGAGGGGCAGTTCAGGGCTCTGGAGGGATTTTGGGGAGGGATGGCACAAAGTGTTAGGGGGCTGGGGGCTGGGGGCTGCAACCTGTCCCCCTCTCACCTCTGACTGGTGTTGCCCGGGCCTCAGCACTCCACTCGCTCCAATTCCCCGCATCCAGGAAATCCTTGGCACTGACTTGGACCACGTGCTCCAGCCCGGCGAAGGCATCCGTGATAACCTCAGACAGATTCACTGTCTCCACCTGTGCCAGGCAGAGGGGAGCTGTGGGGCAGGCAGGGGCATCCCTCACTATCCTCCCTGGCCCCATGCCCACCCCTCTCCTGTGCCGGCCCTGCCTTTCCTTGCACACTTACCACGGACCAGGAACGGTGGATGATGGGTCGGTACTGGAGCCGAAACCTGAGCTGGAAGTGGGGTTCCTTTGGCCAAGAGGAAGGGTACTTCCAGCTCACGTGGAGTCGCCGCGGGGCCAGGGGGATGGGCTCCACCACCAAGCCCTCTGGTGGGTCTGGTTTAACTGCGTGGGAAAGGACAGGAAGCCCTTGTCACCCTGCACTGCTGTGCACTGGGGTGTAGGGCTCCCCGCAGTCACCCACAGGTAACTGCCCGGGGATGGACAAACAGTGGGACAGACAGACAGATGGATGGGGACTCACTGATGGCTTGCATAGTGACATCAAGCAGGCGGTAGCTGAAGCCCAGGGGGTTCACCTCGGTGATATTCAGGCGGTAGGAGCTCCAGAACTCCGACCTGTGGACGGTGCAGGTGCCGGGGCGGGATGGATCCTGCAGGCACAGCCCCACGTGCCCGTTCTTGTTCCTGCAGACAGGGAGGCAGGTTGGTGACACGTCTTACCCATCCGCAATGCACATTCTCCAAATGCTGAGGTGCCATAGGAGACCTCCATGCCAAGACCCTGATGGAGGAGGCAGCCGCTCTGGCTCAGCTGCACTCACCCAGAGCCTGGCATATCCCTCTGAGCATGACAGAAAGGACCCTCATCCCAGCTCCACACTCTGCCTGGGAAGGTCCTTCCCTGAGGCAAACCCTTCACCCTGAGGCAAACCCTTCTCCCAGACTCCCAGGGTAGCTGGGAAGTAGTTGGCTCCCTGATGGGGACCCCCAGCTCTTGCTTTGGGGTCCCTGCTGAAGACAGCAGCAGAGCCTTTGGGATGGGGGCCAGTCCCTAGGGAGCAGGAGCAGGGTGGGCGTCAGTCCTACCTCCGCTTTTCTTCGCCTGTCAGGGATTTCTTCCTGCCATGGAGACAGATGGAAAAGCAGATGATTAGGATGAGGGGGCAGCACAAAGTGAACCCCACCATGACCCAGAAGAGAGACAGGAATCCACACTGCACAGCAGCCCCACACTCCCACGCTGACATACACATGTGACAGCATGGAGGACAGAGCTAAAACCATGTCCAGCTCTTCTAGTGAACAGCCTGGCAGCAGGAGCTGGGCATCCCAGGGAAAAGAAATCAGACACCCTTCCCTGCCTGGGATTTCATCACTCAGTAGCAAAGACACAGAGACACTGATAAAAGCAGGTCCCCAGAGCCTGGCTTCACTCTCCCTCTAAAGCCCCCCAAATCTCGTGCTTTCACTCCCCCTCCCTGTGGAAACCCTGATGCTCCTCTCAGCCCTCTCCCTACCAAGCCCCTGGTTCCTGCAGCTTTCAGCAGGGCTGTGCTTTATGAGCTCCACTGGACTTCAAAGCCGCCTGCTAATTTGGCTTACAGGGATAATTAGAAGCAGCAATGCTGTCAGGGCTTCTTTCATCCCAAAGCATGCTGGAGCGGAGTGTGGAGGCTTGCAGATGACCTGCTTCTCTTTTATTGCCCCTCTGGTGCTGGCAGAGCTGTCAGCAGAGAGGGGGCCTGCCTGTGCCAGCCCCCTAGTGCTGCTGAGACCCCCACTGAGAGCAAGCAAGTGCTTGGTGCTCTGCTAACCCCAAAACAGGACCTGCTCTGGGGTGCAGCACAGTCCTTGGGGCAAGAGGTGAACCCAGGGCATGTATGGGATGGCCAGATAGATTTGGTGGTTTTCCTTGGCTATGACCTAGAGCTCACACCATAACAAGCCCAATCCATGCTCTGTGGGGATACTTCACCTGTACGTGGTGATGTATCTGGTGGGGAGGAAGGTCTCCACACTGGAGGTCCAGGAGCAAGAGAAATTCTCATAGTCAGATGCTCTGCAGGACACAAAGGGGACTCCAGGCAGGTCTGGGGTCCAGGGGAAAGAGCAGTCAGCGAGGAGTCCCCCTTCCCACAGCCCATCCAGCACACAGGGATGCCTGCATCAACAAGAAGCCCCCTTTTGGCAAGCCTCTGGCAGGGGTGCAGGCACCACACTCCCCCTGGAACAGCCCAGCTCACAGACATGCTACTCACACCCCAGGCGCAGGGACACAGTGTGCAGGAGGCCACCGTCCTCGCCATGGCAGCTGTACGTTCCCATGAGGGCCAAGCTGGCACTTGGCAGCACCAGGGATCCCTGCTGGATGGCTGAGCCCTCTGGCAGTGCCGTGGCACCTGCTCGTCTCCATTGCACTGGTGAACTGAGGAGGAGAGACCAGGCAGGCTGCGTTAGAGGATAGGGATGCCCAGGCCTACCCTGTAAACCATCCCATTGGATAGATCCCTCGATGTGCATGGGAAAGACTTACCTGGCACGGGTGCCAGGGCATGGTAGGGTCACATCTGTCCCCAGCTGTCCATAATGCACGCCTGGAAGGACACACATCCCCAGATGGGTGTTAGCATTCCATGCCACCCCAGGCCAGGGCTGGGGGTGCAGGTGGGGAGCCCCTGAGGTTGCATGCCACAGTGGGCACTGGCTATGGGGTCTTGCTTCATGCAGGTACCACCACAGGGGACTAGTAAGGACTCATTCCAGTTGGGGCTGGGCAATAAGCAGAAACACAGGCTGGCCATCACTGTAGGATGTAGGGCTGTGTTTCATGTAGCCCTGGTAGGTCTGTCCCTGTCTGGAGGAAATGGGGTGCCCTCAGGGTCCTCGTGCTTGGGACATGGTGGGAGAGGTGCTGTATGGGGTTGCTTGGTGGGGGTCTCACCTTCCTCTCCCCAGTCCTCAGGGATTGCAAAGGAGGCTGATGCCAGGGCTGCTGCAAGGAACACCATCACCCTGCCCAGGCCTGGGATGGAACTGCGCATCTGGAGGAGGCAGAGAAGGGGAGGAGAGAGTGTTATTCCCTGCACTGGGGCAGCTGATATGTTCCACAGCCCACATCATTCCTGCTGGGCCATGGATCCTGCATCTCCCTCTCATCTCATCACATCCTGCAGGGGACAGAACAAGGACTGAATCCCAGGACCCCAGCTGGGACATCTGGCAGTGTCTGTGCCACAGTCACAGCAGTGTCCTGGCTGCTGAGCAGTCCCCATGCCTGGAGTAGGGATGCAGGGGGCAAACATTGACCAGGAGCTTGGAGCTGTGTGCGTTTGTAGGATTAAGAGTTCTTTGCCATTGCAATCCTGTGCTGGGATCCTTGGCTGGCTCCCAGCCCCAGGGTGGTCCAGAGACCTGTGCACATGCAGCTGGGGTGGGAAGGGACCAAGGAGAAATTCTGGCCTGTATTTACATGGCAGGTGACAGCAATCAGATCTAAACAGATTCACACAGTCAGGGGGCGCAGGACCGTGATAGCTCAGGTTGTACCAAGCCTCACATCACTGCCCATGCCTGCAGCCATTGTGAGGCTGGTCTAGATAAGTCTCCATTTGGGGGAGAATGGCGCTGAAATCCCTTCCTCCCACTCAGTGATCACCAGTGAGAGGGGCAGGGGATGCAGTCAGGGATATGCACTCAGTTCTTCATGGGTCAATCCCTGCTACAGACTGGCGTCTCCCTGCCAGCATCACCTTTTCCATCCCAACCTACACCACGGTGGGCACAACAGCCACTGTCACCCTGGCCAACACAGTCAGCATTGCCCTGTCCTGGCCTACCACCATCACCCTGTCCATCGCAGCCAGCAGTGCTCTACGATACCATCACAGCCAGCACCCCTTCTGTGCCAGCCAGCACGATCCTAAAGCATCTGGACCCACCTGCAGAGTCCTGCATCAGCAGGACATATCAGCCAGCATCACCCTGTCCATCCCAGCCCCATCACCCTGTCTGTGCCAGCAAGCATCACCCCAGGGCATCTGTCCTGGCCAGCATCACACTATCCCTACCACAAGTGCCATACGGTCTCTGTCAGTCAGAAATGAATAATTTCTCTCTAGAAGACCCCCCTCGCAACTTGACAGGCCTGTTTATTTACACCCACACTGTTGGGCTCTGCTCCCAACTGCAGGCAAAGGGTGAGGGCACATAAGGCAGTGAGGTCCCTGCCAGCCCCAAGAGCAGGAATAAATCTGTAAGCATAAATCTATGTCCCCCTGGGTTCAACAGCTGAGAGACTGGAGAGAGGGATGTTCCAGCACAGCAAAGGCACCCCAGAGCAGCAGCCAGTTTCCCTCCTGTGGCTGACTGCCCATGGCCACAGACCAAACCGCCTGGCGAAGGAAACAAGAGCTACAAGGCAATCTGCTGCAGGGGGGAAGGCGTGCGGCACCCCACATCAACCCTGTTCTGAGCATGCCAGGCAGCCTCAAACACAAGCCCCAAATGTAAATAATTTCATGAGACTGTCATAAGCTTTTCCTACCAAACCACCCTAAAAATGTTCCCAAGAAATATCAATCAAAAGGTCTCTGCCAAAACTATGATGGTAAGTAACTAGGAACATTTGGCCTGAAAGTAAAATATTTTGGTGATGGAATAAAAAAAAAGGAAGACAAAAAGGAGTGTATTTTGTCTTAAAAGCAGCAACCAAAAATAACTCCAAAAACCATGCGGGCTAGAGTGAAGGAATAGTTCTGGGGGGAGGGGGAAGGGGAGTAGGTGTATACGTGTGTGTCAGGAAGAAGGGAGAATGTGTTAACATGCAGAGAGAAAAATAGCTTTGAAATAAAATAAAATACTTTCTTCTCCTGACCACCCTGGTTTTTCATTCAAACACTGCAGAGGGTATCCAGCCTGTCTCCATAATGACCCTAGTGGTTAAGTCTAGTTAGGGACCACTAACCTAGACCCTAACCCTAGTGGTCCCTAACTCTAACCCTAAACCTAACCCTAACCCGAATGCTGCTCATCCTGACAGCCAGTCCACATCTTCCACCCTTCATCATCCTTTGTCCCAGGGTCCTCCCAGAGCTTCCCATCCTCACTGCAGCACCCCATGGGCTCCCCTGCCTCAGAGGAGCACCCCTGCCAGTGGCAGTGCAGTGTGAGAAGGCAGCACTGAGCCCCTCCAGACACACACTGACTCAGTAAATGATCCACACGAGCACTGCCAAAACCGATCCCTGGGGACAGGGCATCACTGCAGAGAGAAGCAGCAGGGCAAGCCCTTCCTTGCCTGCCCAAAGGCACAAACAAAAGGGAAAAGAGCCACAGAGCCAGAGAAGACCCAGAGCCCTTGTCTGCCCCAGGTGCAGAGCAGGGCAGGGGGACAGGTGCTACATGACAGCTTGCCCAGAAAGGATCCCCTTATTTTCTGCCACCAAACTCCCTGGCCAAGGGAAAAACTGGCGTGCAAATGAGCACAAGCATGTGAGCAGCCAAGCCTACCTTCCTTGGTGGCTCCGCACCCCCACAGATGGGCACACAGGCAGAGAAAACATCCCTTGATGCTTGCACCAGCAGTGACACATTCTGGGGACACAGAGTCCCAGCACAGTGGTCCTGGAGCTCAGCCGGGACAGAGGGAACAATCAGAGCTTTTCTTTCTCCCTTCATGCTAATCCCAGCCAGAGACGCCTGCCGCCAGCCCGGGGCTGGGTGACATCCCGTTGCCGCAGCCAGGACAGAGGGATCCAGCTCAGCCTGGGGGTGTGGTTTGGTTCTGGTAGGAAGGGCAGCAGTGCTGGACCCTGCTCCCTCTGCACGGGATGCTCCTGTCACTGGCACAGCCAGCGTGACCAGGCAGCCTCTGGCCGCCGTGGATGTGAGCCAAAAATGCACGGTGTCACTCTCCATACCTCCCTGATCCTGCTGTTCTTCTGGGCACCATTTGAACTCACGCAAAAGTTTTTGGGCAGTGGTGGGGAGAAATCCTGACATAAGCCCCTTCCTGCACGCAAACTGAAGTCCTGTAAGCCAAAACTTACCTCAAAATCATGGCCATGTGCACCGGCACCAATGTCCATGTCGGGTGTGACAGTTCCCTCGGCACAGCTGCTCTGTGCCATGCCCTGCCATGGCCTGGCAAAGCCCAGCACAGATTCCTGGGGGAAGCTAACTTTCCATTGTGCTCAGGGCTTTGAAAGACATTGGGTGTTGTTTTCTTAGGGTTTTTTTTGTTTTGTTTTACTTCGTTTGAAGTTGTTCTTCAAAGCAAATGGGCTGCACACAGAGCTGGGGTGGTGGGGACAGGGACAGAAGCAGATGACGCTGTGCCTCAAGGCTGCAGATGGCAGCATGGAGACATGGGATACACCCTATCGAGCACAGAAAGCTGGGGTGCCTCTTAACCTCTTCCTAGGGTGGTCAGGGACAGCATTGCTGCAACAGAGACATGGCAAATAACCCAAGAGCACTTGGAAGCTCTGCCTACCCTGTGCCAGGCCCTGATGGAGTCACCCACCTGCAACAAGCAATGGGCAGAGGTACAAAGCTGGCTCTAATGCCCCAGAGATGGCACCACTCTGAGCATCCCCTGAGCTGGGGGAGCACCCCTGGCCCTGTACTACAAACCCTCCTCTCTGCCAGTAGGAAAAATGTCCTATGCTGAAATGTGGAATGCTGCAGGAGTTCCCCTCTCCTTGTTTCCCTGTGGCGAAATGTGCTTTGGGAGCAGTGCCTTGCTAATTCCTCGGCACCTGACAGGCTTGCAGAAGCACCATGCCTTGCTCTGAGGAGCCATGGCATGGTCTGAGGAGGTTCCTGCGGCTGCCGATCTGGCCAGGCCCTGGAATAGCCCCATCCCTGCAGCACTGTTGACTTTCATCACCACTGCATGAATGTGTGCCTGTGAGGGGAGCATCAACTCCACTGCTGGATGATCCCCTGCAACAGCCACCCCACCCCCTAAATGCTGCTGGCACTCTCCCTGGGTGCCCAGAGAAAGCCCAGCAGTGGTGCTGGAGGGAAGCATGTCCTCCGCTACCACCAGGGCTACCAGGGCCATGCACAATCTCCAGGACTACCAGCAGCACCTGAGGCAATACCTTGCCCACCTTGGGCGCTTCAGGGGTGATGCTCTGAGCACTGTCCCTAGGTTCCCCCAGTGCCTTGGGGACCTCAAAAGGAGCTGTTTTCCTCTGCACCACTTCTGTGGGGTGCACGGGCCCCCATGCCTGCTGGGGTGGGGGGGGTACCATGCATGCCATGCTGGGCTGTGACAGAACACACACATGCGTAGCTGCAGCCAGTGCAATCCCAGCACACTAGAATTACCCCAGTTAAACCAGTAAAACCAGTTGGACTCTTTCCCTGTGAGGTCAGTGCAGTCCAATAAGACCTGTTAAACTCATCCCAGCCCAGGAGTAGGGCTAAATTCAGCTCAGCCAAAAGGCCGGACCTAGCACAGGTCAAACATGTGGTTATGCCATGCTGATGTGGGGTTAAACCTGGCACAGCTCAAGAGTGAGGTTTACTCACAGCTCAGTTCAAACACAGGGTTAACCTTAGCACAGCCCAGTCATAGGGCTACACAGTTCAAATGTGGGACTAAAGCAAATGCAACCCTGGCGTGGGGCTAACCCCAGCTCA
Organism: Oxylabes madagascariensis; assembly: GCA_013400675.1. Classification (NCBI taxonomy): domain Eukaryota; kingdom Metazoa; phylum Chordata; class Aves; order Passeriformes; family Timaliidae; genus Oxylabes; species Oxylabes madagascariensis. The sequence continues at coordinate 105,782 of VYZR01128735.1, forward strand.
GCCCAAACACAGGGATAACCCCAGCATCGTCCAGGGAACCAGTTATCTCCACCACCAGATACAATGCACATCTCCATCCAAACTAGACCAAACCTCTCCAACATCCACTGGTGATAACCAGCCGACCACAGCCCCACCAGTGTCCAAAGCAAAGCCCAAACCTCACCATAACCTGAGGGTCACCTCTCTCCTCTGTGGAGCCAGCAGCTGCCAGCAGTTCCTGGAGCTTGGGGTTGGGGGGGCCCCTACACACTTCAGCATGCCAGCAGCACCATGGAGGTCAGGCTCCACTCTTACCCCAGCCGGGAAACTCTCACCCCAACGCCCTGATTTCCTCTCTCCTCTGCTCCCTCCTGCGGGAAGAAGGCTCTGGCTCCTGGTTGTAACTGGAGGCATTGGCAAGGGCCAAAACAGCGAGGGCTCTGTTAGCAGCCAGCAGCCCTGACACCGTGCCAGCTGGCAGCGTTTGCATTCCGAGGGGGGAGAGAAGGGGCGCCCCCCTCTCCATCCCCATCCTCATCCCCACACTCTTCCCTCTGAAGCCACGTGCCAAAGACATTCCTAAAAATAATCTCCCGGCTGTAAAGAAACCTACCAGCCCTGTAGCTGTAGTGCTGGAGGGTTTCTTTACAACTTGGAGATTATTTTTAGGGTGGAGGCATGGAAGTTGGTGGGAGGGGGTGCTGCATCCCCACTGTCCTTGGCACATGGTTACAGGACAGGGATGGGCACAGTGCTGCATCTGGGGACACGGGTGGGACCTGCCAGCAGAGAGCTGGGCCACCCTGTGATTACAGCAGGGTGGGAAAGGCTTTTCCTGTCCCAGGAACATTTTGGGATTTGGGACATTTTTCTGCTCCTGGGCTCAGCCCAGGCTGGCAGAGAATTAAGTGAATATGCAGCTCCCAGTACGGTGGTGCAGCCGGGTACCAGCCTGCAGCCTGCCCCCCCCGAACCATCTGCATCTCCCAGAACAAAGTTCCCCCATAAGCTAGCCCTGGAGCTGGTACAAGAGCACATGCATCCATAACTGTAGAGCACAGACATACATGAACATACCTGTGAATGCCCCAGGCACACCCAGCTCCCTCTGATGCTCCTGATGAACTCCAGCCTGGGGCTAGGAACTCTGATCATGAGCGGGGCCCCACAGCATCCCCCATATGCGATGCTCCCCCTTCCCTCCCCCTGCTCCAAAGCTGGCCAGAGCCCAAGAGCCATCAGGCTCGGCTCCATCCCTGAGGCACGAAGGCACATGGGTCAGCCAAAACACAGCAGGGCCAAAATAAACAGCTCACCTTACACAAATGCTCCCCCAGCTAGCAATTTGCTGTCACTCCTTTTGCAAAACAAAATCCCTTTTGGGCAAGAGAGGGATTTCAGGAGTCATTAAGGACCACCTGGCCAGTCAAATAAAGCCAACACCAAGGGGTGGCCCAAATAAAGCCACCAGCAAAGTGTCCTATTAACCTTTTGTACACCACCAGCAGTGCCCCTGTGGGAGAGGGGTGAGGGGATGGAAATTGCAGGCCCCCAACAATGTGTGATGTGGGGATAATGGTGTCAGACTCCTTCACCGGGTGGGATAACCATGACCTGGCTGGATAACCACAGGCTTGGAGTCAACCCTACCTGCTTTCATAGAGTCATTGAACAATTAAGGTTGGAACAGACCTCTAGGATCATCAAATTTGCTATGTGGAGGCGGCTCAGGGGAAGCAGTTGGTTGTGAGGCACACGGTAGGAGCAGAGGCTGGGAAAACACCTCACAGGGGGCAGCATCCATGCCCCCACACCACACTTCTTGCCAAGCCAATCAGATGGCAGCCCCTCAGCCAAAAGGAGATGGAAACGTGCAAAAAAGTGGAAAGAAGGGGAAAACATGGGGGCTGCAGTACAGGGCCAGGGGATGGGGGCTGAGCCCTGCCTAAGTTGAGAAGGTTGGAAAAACACCGTCCAGCTCATTTTTTGCTAGGGGAAAAAAACCCAGCCAAGTTGTGAGAGATTAAGTGTGATTGTATCCAAGAGGGGGAAAGCAGGGCCATGCAGTGAGTGTGCTGACACATCTCCTTCCCCAGTGCTGGAGAGAAGCCCCAGCCCCACTCAGGGCCAGCTCTGTTTACAGGCTCCTATTGTCTCTCTTTTTTAATTTGGATTCCCCCCCCTCCAAAGTTATAGTTCAGAGTAAACAAAGCAAGCAGCCTCTCACTCCAAACATTTCAGCCATCCCAAACTTTCTCTGGAGGGGGGCTGCCCATGGAATTTTCCTCATCCAAAAGAATTTCGAAATGTTCCCGTTGCAGCCTGCTCTGACTGGAGGCCAAGACAGTTGCAAAATTCTTCACTAAATGCTTGAGCTGCCCTGTGCACTGCCACAGCTCCGGCTGTGCCCCAAAGCTCCCCCCATGCACAGGGATATCCTCTGGCCTGGCCAGAGGTGAACGGAGGCACATTCCAGCCTTCCCCACAGCTCATCCCATTCACCTGAAGTGAGATAGCAGGCCTTGGTGAGGCTGGATCCTACCTTTCTATTTTAAGCTGCCACTTCAGTTCTTATTGCTCCAAGTCAGCAGTGCTGGTGCAAAGTACTTAGGTGTACTGGGGGATATGTGTGACAATGCACTCCAAGAAAATACAGTATTTCCCTTTGCAGGCAGCATCTCCCTAGCACCAGGCAGAGGGGAGAGGGTGCAGTGGGTGCCAGAGCTCCTCCTGGGAGCAGTCAGTGGCACCTCGAGCACCAGGAGTGCTTTTTGCAGCGGTGATGCCTCTTCGGTGGTGCTGGGTCACCGCACGGGCAGGCGGACAAGGAAGGGATGGTGTGCTCCACACATGCCCGAAGATGGAACGGGGGCACTGTGCCCTGCACACCCCTGGCAGATGGTGTCTGGAAGGGAGTCCAAAATGTACTCCAGGATGAGCCAAGTGGTGGGTGCCACCCAAGTGTGCTGCTGCTCCTTGGCACACCTCATGCTGTCAGGGTATGCACCCTGGTCCCAGAAGAGGTGGGACCCCAGCGAGGTCAAGCAGAGACCCCCAACAGCTCTCTTGGCTTTGGCTGAGTACGGATATGAGGTGAAACCCATGAGACCCTGGCATAAGGGTGCCAGCACTGCTCCACCCACTGGTAATGGGGCACTGGAGGCAGATCCTGAAACAACTGGAAGGGGAAGAGCCCAACTAAAAAGCCCCACAGAAAACCAACAGGAAGGAAGAAGTACCTAAACCTTAGTCCAGCGTGGATTTGGATGTCAATGCAAGCCATTGGAGTGGCCTGGCATGCTGATGTCCCTTGTCTGCTGTCCAGAACAGCCCCTGAGGGGTAGGCGGTCCTGTAGCCCGAAACACAACTCGACATACTGGGGAACCCCCACATCCTCCCTCCCTGGGCACACGCAGATTTTGGGGATTGCAACCCCTTGATGAACATGCTGTTACCCCAGGAAGGCAAAATATTGCTGGTACCTTCTGCATCTCCCACCCACAGCATCCCACCCTGGTGGGCACAGAGCCCTGCGCCACCACAGCAGCACTGGCAGGGGGGAGATACCTCAGCTCCACGCCGGGCTGGAATCTTGCTGTGGGACGGGGCTCTGCCGGGTGCCCCTGCTGCCTCTGCACCATCTCCCTGCACCGCCTCACTGGGTTCTCCTCCTCCACGGAGGCTGCTCAGTGGTTTGGCGTGGGAGCGGTCCTACCCCCCCAATCCCAGCAGCCCACTCCCCTATAAAGGGGCCAGCAGCGGCTGTGTGGGGAGCAGAGCCCCCGACATAGCAGATGGGGTCTGTAAAGTGAGGCTCCCCCAGGTGTGTTTGCCTTGGCCAGGGCTCAAGCCCGTCCAATTAGAGCTATAGAAAACATATCTTACAAAAAAAAGGAGGGGGGAAAAATAATCCTCTCCCCTGTGCTGGGGCCCAGGGTTTGGCCAGGGTTTCTCGGCAGGCCAAGCACAGGCAATGTAGGCTCTGCTGGCAGCAGCCCGGGAAGGGCGGGATGTTTGTGGATATTAAAATGCAGTCATAAAGCAGAAGAAAAGGGGAGCCTTGTTTCAGAACGAGTCTCCGAGGCTTTCCCTCTCCCGTCATGCTCGGCACCTGGCCGGCAGCACGAGCAGCTCCCCCTTCCCACAGCCCCCCCAGCGACCCCCAGCTTGCCCAAAAGGGCTGAGGTGCTGTCAGCAAGATCGATCCCTCATGGACTGAAACTCATTGTCTCCAAGAGGGAGCGGATTTGGGAGGGTCCCCCTCTACTCTACAGCTACCCATATTGGGTCAACATTACAGCCGTGCTTCTCTACAACTTGCTCCTGTACATCCTTTCCTTGTCACCCCCACAGCTCTCTGCTTTCCCTTGTCCACTGCCCTGCCTGCATGGAGCCAAGGCTGCCTGGCCCCAGCTTCTTGGAAGCAGCCACATGGCAACACCACCGGTACTCCACTGGTTGGCCTCTCCCTGCCTTCTGCTGGAAGTAAAATAAGCTGGATGGTCTTTTGGTCAAGGCTCTAAAATTATTCACAGGCACCTAACACCCTGTGCCCACGCAAAATAAGGGCCACATGGCAGGGTCCCATGGGGCTCCTCCTGTTCCCAGGGACCCCACAAACCTCTGGAGAAGCCCTCACCTTGGGATATCTCCCCAAATCCATCCAGGAAGCAGTCTGCTGCCTCTCCACAGCATCACCTCTGCCTCCATGCTGCCATGTCCAGCTCTGGAAAGTCACAGCAGGAGGCTAGGAAGCAGTTGCAGGCATCAGCTCAGCAAGGGTGGCTCCATCCTGGCCCACCTGCTCAGCTGGAGATACCCAGCGCACATCTGGCTTCACCACTGCCTTCTGCCCCCCTTCCCAGCTTAGTATGGAGGGGACTTGGGGCTGCGAGCCTGCAAGCCCCTCCCCCACCCCACCTACCCATCCATCCATCCATCCATCCCCGCCCCCATCCCTCTCTCTTTGCCCCGTACAGGCTCTCCAAGCCCTGTCCCCCTGCCTCACGGCGACCCGAGGCACATCGCATCCCCAGTCACGGCCCAAATGACTAAGGGCCCGGCAAGCGAACCGGGTGCCGTCGGGCCGAGCAGGGCCTGTCCCTTGGCCGCGCTCCCTCCCCGCAGTGGTGAAATCACGTCTGGAGAAAGCCCGCGGAGTGAGGCGCCGGGGCCCCCCCGCTGCTTCCCAGCGAGGATGCTCGCTGCCTGCCTGCCTGCCTGCTGGCCGGCCGCCCCCGCTCTGCAAACCCCACAGCCCAGCAAACGGGGTGCTCCAGGCGTGCAGCCTGCAGCAGAGCCTCATACCTCATCTCCTCCTCCTCGCTTCAGATCCCATAGCAGCATCCCAGCTGCGGAAGTGGCTGTGAGATGTGGAAACGCAGCAGCGAGCCCCAGATGCTCGGAAAAGTGCTCCCGGGGAGTGGGCAGGAGCCTCTAATCTCCCTCTCACTGCTGTAAACCCGGCACAGGCTGGGGGGCAATCGGGGGTGGAGGGGTTGGAAGGGGTACCCCTCTTGCTGGCGCACCGCCCCCTCCACCAGCCGGCAGAGCAAGCTGGCTCCCGGCAGGAGCTGGCGGCCCGCTCTGCCTGGAAGCGGCCCCGGGCAGCCCCTGAGGGGACGGGGAGGGCCGGGCCACCGGCACCCGGCCTCGGCCGGGCAGGCCGCACGTGCCGGCCGCGCCCGGGGTGGCTGAGGCGGCTCGGAACGCCTGCGCCGGCACGGGAGCGTGGCTCCGGGTGAGGGTTTAATTATCCGCCTTCCTCCGCAGCCCATGCTCTCCGCTCCCTGAACCGCCACAGGGACCCCGGGAATGTCGTCCATCCCCCCCCCTGGCCGGGGCTGCTGGCATGGAGCGAGCAGGGCTGCGGCGGGGAGCTGGCTGGGAGCATGCCGAGGCTGCAGCTGGGGGCTATAAAAAGCACGGCTGTGGTATGCAGCGAGGCACTGAGAGGGGAATAAAATAAGATCAGGTGGTGGATGAGTCGGGTGCTTGCTTCTACAGCAGGTCTGGCGACGGTGCTGCTCCCCATCACCCCTTCCCTGCTCCCTTCCCGGCTGACAGCCCGGTCCAGCTGGGGCAGAGCGGAGAGTTGGGATTTGGCAAAAGGTGGAAGACGCAGGGCTGGGTTGGCGGGTAGCGGAGGGGGCTCAAGGCTGGGGAAACAACTGCTGGCTCTAGTACATGGGCTCCTGCCCGGGATGGAAGCATTGCAGCCACCTCTTGCCCAGCTCAGAGACGCCAGATCCGGGCACTCAGACTTCTGGCAGCTCGTACCGGAGGATAACCGTGCGCTGGTTGACGGCCAGAGCTGCCTTTGCCAGGAGGAAGCCCCACCATCCCACAGCACCCGGATCCTCGTGGGGACCTCACCCAGAGGGGACAGTAACGCCACAAGCTGGGTACAGAGAGGGCTCCTCTCGGGCCGGCAGGAGCTCCCTGCCCACGGACCTGTTTGCACAAGTCTGAGCAGTCGAAGGTCAGATTAATTTTAAACCTGAATAAACAAGGAGAGTAGGCAATGCCAGAGCTCGCCCTTCTCAGTAGGGATGCCCAGCAGCAGAGTACAGCACCCACAGTACAGCTCTGCTTTGCCCAAGGGTTCACAGCCCCCTAAGAGAGCTGAACAGACCCACAACCAGGGACCTCCCTTTTCCACAAGGAGCTCCCAGCTGAGTCAGTGTTGGCAGCAGGGAGAGCAGCTCCTGCTTGATTTTGCAAGATTCCTCTGGTCTCCACAGGGAAGCACCCACCCTGGGACCCCCATCCCACTGGGAATAGCACCAGGGCTTGCCTGTTCCCTGGCAACAATGCACAATGTGGTGTTGGGAATGAACAAGGAGGAGAAAAGAAAATAGTAAAATTGTTTGTAGGTCAAGAGGAAAATGAAAAAAAAAATGAAGTTTGTGTTTTTCATGCCAAAAGGAAAATGAAAACCAAAACATTTTGTTCTAAATGATAGGCCTTGTTTAGTTTTCAGTGGTTTTACTTTTTAAAAAAGGTTTGAGTTAAATCGAGCTAAATTTGTCTTCCAAACATTACCTTGGGGCAGGGAATAAAATAAATTGGAAAAAAAAGAAAAGAATAAATCAAAACATCTCATTTGGAAAATGTCAAGAGCAAAACGCCACGGCTTTTCCAGCCTGGGAGAACCGCAGCTGGGCGCTGAACCCAGCCTCACTTCACAACTTGCGACAGCAACGCCTGAAGCAACATTTTTTTCCCAGAAAATAAAGCAACTACTGTGCCAATTGATGGCTGGCATGGCTTGTGCCCTGGTGCCCAGCTCATATCCGGAATATCCCCACAGCCCATGCCAGTCCTCAGGACCTACTGGAGCATGGAGAGGCCCTGTTACAATCAGCAGCCATGCACATGGGCTGAATATGAGCTGAGCTGCTCTCCAAAACTCCTCTTTAAATGTCTTTTCTATTAGGTCAGCATTCTTGTGTCGCCCAGGGAAGGTGGTTACGGCCTGGCAGCCCAGCACACAGGCTCCTCGGTGCTTGCTGCTGGCTCTCCGACAGAAGCAGCCTGCCCACGCTATTAAATTACTGAGAAAAATGGATCGTTTCACCAAAAATTAGGTGCAGGAACCTCTCATACAGTGGCAAAGCGAGCTGGTAATTGGAAATTCATAAAGCTGGCCGCAAATGCCGCCTCTGGCTCTTCTCCACCCTCCTTTGGTTGTGGTGAGGGATGGTAGAGAGGTGTTTGCTGCCATCCCTGAAATGCTGCAGCTGATGGAGATGCAGCAGCCATATCGCCAGCAGCAATGTGAGGTTCCCCGCATATCCTAGGAGGGTTAAATACTGCTGCACAGTCCCTCTGCCCTTGATAGGTGGGGAAAATAGGTGAAAAAAGCTCTCAGAGACGTTTCCAGGCACTGGAGGAAGAAAGTTCTCCATGCATGGCTCACCATCAAGCACCCTACTGGAGCAAGCACCCTCATGGAGACATAGTTTGGAGATGCAGCAGGATGTGCTGCACCAGCACCATCCCATTCTTACAGCAGCACCCCAGGGATGCTTCCCCACAGACCCTGCCTTGCTCAAGTCCTTCATCCATCCATCCATCCATCCATCCATCCATCCATCCATCCATCCATCCATCCATCCATCCATCCATCCATCCATCCATCCATCCATCCATCCATCCATCCATCCATCCCAGGCACAGCATAAGCACCACTGCTGCTCCATCTGAGCTTGGGCGTCTCACCATCCTCTCAGACCACTCCAAGCCCAAGCCTCAGTGCCTTGTTGAGCAGAGCTCTCCAAGGCATCTCCAGGGCAAACCACCCAGCTTCAGGAGCTGCCAGAGAACCCAGTGCATATCTGCAAACTCCAGTTGGGAAGGAGGAATGCGGATGTGTAGCAGATCAAGAGCTGTGTCTACAGGATACTCTGAGAGAACCATCCCTCACACTGACTGCTCCCTGTGCCAGCACAGGAAATGGAGGTACTCATCTTCCTCACTATGTACACTGATTTTTGGATGCTGGGGTGCGAGGACTGTGGGCACAATCCCAGCTGGAGAGGGGAAATGGAGCTGGGCACAGCATCAGGGAGGCCAAAGAAAACGGATGCCTCCCCTGGCACAGCCATGCTCCAGCCATGAAACTGTGAAACTCAAAGCCAGGATGGGGTGGAGCAGCCTCAAGGGAGCCATGAAACAACCCAGCGGGAGCCTTGCAGGAGCTAAAAAAATCAAAAGCAGCCGAAGCACTGAGGAACCCCCGGGGGTTGCGTGTTGGCCCTTGCAAGACAAGGATGGAGCAATAGCTGGTTGGGTCCACCAGCTCCTCCTAAGCCTTGAGGCCTCAGGCAAAACTCATGGAAAGCAAAGACTCCTGCAGACCTCCCCAGCAGGCGGGGGCTGGCCCTGGCCCTGTAAGGAAGTCTGGGGAGGTGCCAGCTGGCCTGGGCACCCTGCGTGACAACGGCTTTTGCAAAACCAAGCCGGGCCACTGTGGCCAGGGCATCCCTGGAGACCTCTGCAGGGCTGTTGCAGCACAGCTGTTGTGAGCTCTGTCGCAACACTGGCACAGCACTGCGGACCAGACCACAACGAAGACCCTTCATGACAGCCCTTTCTGGTTTTCCCTATCTATTTTTGCAGGAAGGTAAGGGTTGAACTGCGCCTTTCATGATGTTACTGAATTCAAAAGGCACTGATGCCCATGACACCTTCATCAAAACAGGACTGGTGATGTGCCTATGGGACTATTGGTCTGGCCAGGATGAAAGCCTTCTGTCCCAAAGGAAGGGGATGGTGAAAGCACAGGAAGGCGAAGGAAACAGCTGGACAGGCACGGCCACGCCAGCCTGAGGGCTCCAGGGATGCTGTACCAGCCCTACTGCCTTCTATGTGCTCTTCTGTGAGGACATCCACACCCCTTAGGGGTGCCAGCAGGATGGCAGGCAGCAGCCTCAAGCCCTGTCTGGAGCTCCCCAAGGTGGGATGACACTTAGCTACAGCTGAGCACAAAATTCCTCAAAGTCAATGGGTCAGAAGACCCTCCCCGTATAGCTGCAGAGATGATGGTCCACCAAAGCTGGAAGCTTCTTCTTTCCCTTTTTCCCCTCAGTGTGTCGTCAGCACTGGCTTGTCAATAAGGGTTGGCATGCCTTGTTTTCACTTTGGGAGGTGAAATAAACCAGAAGATGCCCAAATTATTTGCTTTCCACCATAAGGATTTCATTAGATGATGGAGCCCTGAACTTTTCCCCCTCTCCCTATACGGCAATCTCTGCGGGTCCATAACAATTTTCATTAGGCAGTTTCTATTTTGGCTGTCTCCATACTGAGAAGAATGGACAGAGTTGAGCAGCCTCTGGGGAGCCCCAGGCTGATTTCCAAAGTGCTTTCAGCATCCTCCCTTCTCCTGGACAATGCAGTCTTGCCTGCATGAAGGCCATTGCCACCTGCATGGGACAGCCCCATGTCTGACCATGTCAGACCTCCTGAGGTCCCTCCAGCCTCCTTGTCCTCTTCAAAAGCATCTTTAGGAAACATGTACAAGCAGGTAGATGTGATCTTCCCCTGCCCAGACTCTTCCAAAATTCCTCAAAAGCCTTTTCAGCAATGACCAATGCCCACTGCAGCAAGCCCAAGCCGTGCTGATCAGATGTGACCAATGTGACCACAGTGAGCAGTCCTGGTGAGATGAAGGCAAATCAGGTCTTGACAGATTCCTTGTCCCTCTTTTCCTGGATGCCCCCAACTCAAACCCTAGAGTAGGAGGAGCATTTTTTTGCCACATCCCAGACTCATACCACTAGAGAGAAGGAATTGCACCTTCCAGCCCAGCCATCCACATGTACTGGAGAGCTTGGCAGATGCTCCAGGGGCTGCAGGTCCTGTGACCTTTCAAAAGAGCCCAAAGCTCACCCTATCCCACTGCCATGCCAGGGTGACTCAGAGACCTGGGAAGCTGCCAAACTTGAGAGATAATTCCTATTCACACACTGATCTCCGACACTGCAAACCTGCTACTAATCTCCAGAGGAATTTTCCTTTTTCCACAGAAATGGTCCATGAGAATCTGGCTGTTGGAGAAGACTCAACCACAGCTACAAGGCATCTGTGCCCTTCCCCACCTTCATAACCTGGGTGGGAGAAGAAAACCACTGCACAGGGAGGTGCAGAGAGATTTGCTGGTGGAAACTCAGGTCATAAGGTCATGGCATCCCCATCCAGAGAGATTTCGTGATTTTCACACATGTGATCCTGTTGTAACCACAGGAGCACTTAGAAAAACCAAAGACTCTCTAAACATCCCAGTAAGCCAACTCAGACATCCCAGGGCTAATCCCTTATGCTGGCATTGTATCAGCATCCCAAACATTGCTGAGGCCCCAGTGTGTTGCCTATAGGGAAGAGCTCCCATACCATCCAAACTCTGCCCTTGGCTATATCTCTACCCTCTTTCATGCCTAAGCAAGAGGAGGGGAAACAAGCTGTGAGAGATGCTGAAATTTTCCAAAGGGAGAAAATCAAAGACACAAGCTGGCACCTGCCCCCTCCAGCGGGAAGCATCTCACAAGGGGTTTTCCTCCAGAGCCAAACCCATGGGAGAAGAGGAGGCAAGAATCCTTTGGCTTGCTTAACCTAATGAGGAAGCTATAAATATAGCAGGGTAAACACCAGAGAGGGAGAGGAGGTCTTGAACTAATAGCACAATGTTGGCACAAACCCACAGGGGAATAAGCTCTCCAGGAACGCATTCAGCAGGAAACTGGAGGGAGGTTGAGGCCTGTGTGAGCAGGAAGAACCTGGAGTTGCCTTTGAACTAGAGCAGAGTGGAAGGAAAGGGTTTGAACTGAGTGCTCAGTTAGTTCATGGCAGGTGAGGATGTCACACACTGTTGCCATCCACACAGGTTTCCCCACTCAGGATGGTCCAGGTGAGCTGTGTGAGAAGGGCAGGGGAGCCCACCTTCATGTGTGGGCTGCAGGTGCGGGCTGCCTGGGAGCCCACCCAGCATGACAGCTCCTGATAAACCCAGCAGCTGCAAAGGGTAACTGCTGTTGCTGCTGCTGCCACAATGAAAACGGCAGGGAGACTTGCCACGCAGTGAGTCATTCATTCATCCTTCACAAACAGGGCCAAGCATCCTCCTCCCCCCCACCGCTGGGACAGCTTGCTGGGACAGGGAAAAAGTGGCTTATTAGATACAATCAAGTCAAGTTTTCCCTTCCCTATGAGGTTCCTCTTCCTGGAATAGGAAGCACAAGACCAGAGCTGCTTTTCTTCCACCTTCCTGCAGGCTCTGCGGTTAGCTGCACCCTCCAGGGAGCCCTCCCCACCAGCCTACTGAACCCCATATACCCCGTTCTCCCAGCCCTGGTGACATCCAGCCCTGAGTACAACCCTGCTGTTACCAGTTAGACCCTGTCCCCCACCTCCAGTCCCACTTTGGCTGCCAAGGTCAGTTTGCAGCTCTCTGGAGAGCACATACTGCCGTTTTCGTTCCTGCCCCAAAAGTGCCAGGTTGGTGAGGCAGAGGGCGTATGGGTGATGAGGGGGCATTGTGGCCATATCTCATCCTTGTCCCTACCCCAGGAGGGCCTCCACCAGCTCCCAGCTCCCCGTGAAGCTCCTCTCCCTGTGCCAGGCTGAGATGCTGTGTGCCTCATGTCATTACACACGTAACCTCGCTGCGACCTGCCCTCCCATAAACAGGTAGAGTGCAAACATGCTACCTCCTCCTACAAACACAACAGCCAAACATGGGGCAGTCACCTCCTGGCACACAACAACATACTTTTGGGCAGCCCCAGAAATCTCAACTCCGGCTACGCCACCACCATGACTGGTATGCCAATCAGTCCAATACCATTTTGTGTGCATGGTAACATATCTGTGAGTTGCTGCAGCACTGAGTTTCTTCCCATCCATGGGGACCAAGCACAAGGCACCCTCACGCCCATCACAGTGGGGTCACAGTTGCTGACAGTGATGTCCAAGCCAAGCTGAGCCCTGTGGACACCTCTGATGACATTCACCAGCCCGGAGGCAGAGCCTGGAGGGGATCTGGTGGGTGACACAGCCAGCCTGTGAGGGTGGTGGTGGGCACAGCACAGGGCTGGCCACTCATTGTGGCTGGCACAGGACAGAGAAGCTGGGATTGAGACGGCATCCCGGGGCAAGGACGGACAAGGCAGGCAGAGCCCTGCCAGCGCCCGCGCATGGGAAAGCGCCTCTCCCAGCGCCTCTCCTAATTAGGCGCAGCTTTTCCCTGGACCCTCCAGGAGAAGAGGGGGCCCTGCCAGGGGGGCGCTTTGCCTGGCACTCCAGTCTTTCTCCAGAAACGCCCCCTCAGAGACAGTAGTGGTGTCCAAATCGGGAATGGTAGAGGGTGGTCTGTGGAGAGTGGGGAAGAAGCTCAAACATTCCACCCCAGGAACATCAATCCCCCGAGCATCTCCGGGGAAGGCGGAGGCGCAGAGGGCGGAGAAGGGGGAGCAGCACTGGGTACCCGCAAGCAGCCGGGAGGAACCGGGAGGGCAAGTCCCTGGCAGCTGCTTTGAGAGGGGTCACAGACACGCAGACATCCACACACACCCGCACAACTTTCTCCACCCGGGCGGCACACAGCTCCGGGAGGCTGCCTGACCGCAGCCGCGCGTCCCTCACCGCGAAGTCGGGGCGGCGGCGACTCGTTCCCCTCGCGGGCTGGGGGCCGGGGCACTGTTCCCTACCTTCCTGCGTGGCGCCGCAGCTATGTGTCCATGGCGCTAGCGGAGCGGGAGCCGGGCCGGGAGCGGGGCCGGGAGCGGGAGCGGGACGCCCGCACCGGGCTGGCTGGGGCCGGTAGCGCAGGCGGCGCGAAGCCGCCGGGGCTGCCGCCGCCGCTCCATTGGAGCAGGGCTCTGCCAATCTGCCGCCACCACCCCGGGACGCTTCCTGCCTGTGAGCCGCCCCCCGGGACCGGGAGGGATCCGAACCGACTGCCCACCGCTTGCCCGGGGTTCGCGGTCTCCCCCTGGGCTCTCCGTCCCGGTCCGGCCGGAGCGCTGGGATAGGGATCCCGCCGTGGCGCGCTGATGTGCGGTGCCTTCCGGAGCGCGGGTGTCCCCCCGAGGCTCAGGAATCCCCCGAGGGTGCACAACCCTCCCCGGTACTCTCGGGGATCAGCACTTCCTGCATTCACCAGCCGTGCCTGCCCCCATCCCTGTATCCTGGAGGAGTGGAGGCGGACAGGTCCTGCTCGTGACTCAGTTTCCCTTGCCCCTGAGCGGGCCATTTCTTTGGGGTTTATTATTGTGGTGGTTTATTTGATGGGGAAAGTGCAGGGTGAAATCTGGCCGCGGGGCTTGTGTCCCTGAGTTGAAGAAAAGGCTTATTCCTCCTTTCAGCTTGTGGTTTGTGTTTGCATCCCTCTTTTGCAGGACACATCCACCATCCAATCTGCTTTTCCTTGGAAATGGGTTTGGTTTGCCATTTTATCACAGTGAAAATTCTCAAGCGGAAAAATATTTGTTGGAAGTGTGCAACAAGAAACCATCTGGTGAAGACCCACAGGGAACTTGTCGCTTTGATGGCACCTGAGGCCAGGTCTGATGTGGGGTTTCCCCATGTGATGCCATCAAGGCTGGCACTGCTGGAGTCCTGGGATGGACCCAGTGTTTCCCTCCCCACAAGGCAAGCTGCCTGTGCAGAGATAATGGCCACATCTTCCAGGTGTGTGCAGCACCTGTGCAGCACTTCCCCTGCAAAACAGAAGGCTCTCTAGGCTGGCAGGAGTGAACAGGGTCACAGACTCCTACAACCCTACAGTGATAAACTGATCCTTGCCGTATCCAGGCAAATCCCTGAACCACAGAGTCACAAAAGCCTACCTACAGTTGTCCCATCCTATCTCTTCCAACACCACAAAAACATGCGCATGAGCTATCCCACATCCTGTGTATCCACATAAAAATAAGCTAGTATTTTCCTTCATCCCAGCTCTCCTACCACATCAGACGCTGGGACAGGTGAAGGCCATGTGTGGGGTGAATACTTCCTGTACTGGCTCCTGGCTGCACGGTGAGCGTTCAGCTCAGCCATGGTTGAGGCTTGGTGCCCACATTGCCCAAGGAATAGCCCAATGTGGCACATTTGCTTGTGGCTGAGGCTACTGCCTCACCAGCCACACGTGGCCAGATTCATCTCACCTGCACTACAAAAGCTGGGGCTGTGCCAAGGCTGGGATGTCCCTCCTTAAGTCGGCTCATGTGGCCTTTCAGGTGCTTTGCAGGAGGGGGCTGGTTCCGCCTGCCTGCTTACATCTTCCCTCGGCTAGTGGCTCATGGATTTTGGGATCCTGGGGATGTAGGGGGTGCTGATCCTCGGTAGAGAGAAGTTTCCTCCATCCCGCTCCAAACTTTCCCCTTCCCACCTCCCGATACTACTCTGGTCTCTGCAGCCTGTGAGAGCTGAGAGACACTGAGCATCTTCCAGGGTCGGCGAGCTCCTTTGGAAGGAGCAGAGTTGTAAAGGCTGCAGCTCGCATTTGGCCCTGGGTCCTCCCTGGGGAGCAGACCCTGACCTTTCCTCAATGCCTCGTGGTGCTCACAGTGCACCAGGAACTGGGCTGCTTGGTGCCAGTGCTGGCCAGGAGCCACGTGCTGCTTTCTCTGCTGCCGCAGTGCTGGAGAGCTGAGCCGAGCCGAGGATCTGGGGAATCCCCCAGCTCTGCAGGGCTGGGGCCACCCTTGGTGGGAATCTGAGAGCAGAACCTGATTTGGAGGGGTGTCTGTGCAGAGGGGTGGAGCAGGTCAGTGGTGTGCTGGGAGGAGGGATGTAGTGGGGATCTGGACTATGCTGGGCCATGAGCTCTGAGTGGAGCTAGAGAGCTGCAATGCTGGGTGAAGAAGGAGGAGGTTTGACAGTGATGTGTGGTCTGCTGGATGAGCAGGGCACTTGATGGGGCTGCATGCTCCTGGGAGTCCTTGGGGCAGGATGTCCCTGGCACAGGGCAGGTCTGATATTGCAGCTCTTCCCCTGCTCCATCCTCAGGCTCAGGTGAGAATCATGACCTCCACAGGCCTCCCGTCTCCTCCTTTCTGCTATGGCAAAGGGACACGTTCAGGCTGTCTGCAGCATCCTGTCCAACACTGATCTCCCTCTCAGCAGCCCAAAAGGATGGAATTTAGGGACTGTAGGGTCCCTTTCCCTTTCCTCTTGAGTAGAGAGGAAGCTGACGTCTCTTGTCCAGGCAGATCAAGGCTTGGACATGTGAGCAGATGTTTGGAGGTTGAACTACACTACCATAAACCCACGCAGGACAAGCAGAACTGGACCATAAGAATTGCATGGTGCCCTCCCTCCCTGTCCACAGCTTTGCCTGACTTGCTGCTGCTATGTGCTCAAAGATGTCCTGAGGTCTTTTGCCAGAAGGAAGCAGTCACATCCATGAACTGGGCTCCCATGTGCTAGGCTAGGTGAAGAGGTTGAGAGGTTTGGGATCATGAGCTTGAGACCTGGAGCTGGGCCAGAATTGAAGTGAGATGTGTCATGCTGAAGTGCAGGTGCCCTCTCACGAAGATGTGCTGAGGGACGGGGTCGCTGGTCCTCAGCCATGCTGGTTGAGTTAGCACTTGATGGATTTCTGCCTGTATGATGTGAGGGGAACAGATGGATGGAAGAGGACTATGGGGACTGGAGATGAGTGCATCTGAAATCTGTGGTGTCCTCTCATGGTTTCTGTGCAGAGGGGACTGCCACAGGGTGTGTCTCCTCATGAGCAGGTCTGGCTGATGGCGTGAAGCCCCTCCCAGTGCCCATTTTAGAGCTGCCTGTCTGAGGATGCTCTACAACCCTGCAGCCTTGGCAAGGATGGGGCACACACGTGCCCTGGAAGCCAACCCCATTGACTGTCCCTGACATCCCAGAGACACAGGTGATCATTTCAGAGGTGCAGGTACCTGCTGGATGCAGGACATTTTGGGGCAATGGGGCTGTGCCCTTTAGCACCAGCCTATTTGCCTTGTGTGGGACTTGCTCTGTGAAGCCTCCTGCTCAGTGGCTTTGCTCTGGCTGGCTTGGCATGTGTCCAGGTTCTGGCTGACGTGCTGTGGGCATGGCCCTGTCTGAAGTGCAGGCTTGTTGTGTGTTTACCCTGGCCAGCCTGAGGTGTACAGGAAACCAGAGAGCTCTGCTCCCTGGCTGTCACTTTATTTATTATGGTCACAGTTTGGGCTGCCCACATTGTGAAATGAAGGTAGCAAAAACCCCAAGCACTGCAGCACAGTTTCTGCCCTGCCAGCCCTATTCTGTTCTGATTCACACTGCTATCCTGGAGCTGGGAGCAATCCTGTCCTGGAGCAGGTTGGCAGGATGTTCGGTGCTGTGCAAAGATCATCCTTGCCAAGAGTAGCGTGGCTTTTCCCAGATGTGTACAGCCACACTATGCCAGGATAATTTGCTGATGGATGCCCAAACCAATGTCACATCACAGTCATTACCTGCGCTAACACCTGGATGTCCCAGTCTGGTTTCATCTTCCCTGGCTCTTCACTTCTGCTCTGCAAAACAGTAGTGAGCATTGCCCTAGGTTGGCACAGCTCTTGCTCCAGTGATTTTCATCCGTCTCACCACGAAAGGAGGTGTGGGGAACACTGCCCAGCCGCCACTGCAATGTGCAGAGCCTGGGCTCACTCTTTGGACCCCAGTTTTTTGTTGCCCGTGGCCATCAGCTTCATACAGCCTATTCCATCCCTGCTGCCATGGCAGGTCCTCACCCTAGAGAGGACATTGCGGTGGTGACTCTACTTTCTTTAAGGGTGAAGTTTGAGGTTTGGAGGCTGCTGAGGGCTGGGAATCCCTCCATGTGGGCCTGGGGACATGTGCCTGTGTGGGGACTTGAGCCATCCCAGCTGCTCCCACCACTATGCACTGCAAGCACCTGGGAGGCACCATGTGAAGCACTGCATGCCGAGAGACATGAGCAAACTCGCAGCTGAAGAGAGAAGCAGAGAGAGGCGACATACACATGGCTGTTTATAGGGACTGCCCTCCTGCCAGGATCTGACTGGCAGCAGCAAGGGCTAGGCTGGCGTTTAGGGAGTGCAGTCCAAAACCACCAGCCAGCAACCTGGGGACATGAAACAAAACCTCCCCGCCCTCTGAGGGCTCCTGGTCCCGACAGGGTCACATGGCTTGCTGGATTGCATTGCTATTAAAGGGAGAAAGTGCTAGTGAGCTGATAAACAGGGGAAAGTGAGCCAGCTCTGAAACCACGTACAACTTGGCAGCCCTCCTCCCAGAAGAGTGCTGGAGCCTACTAAGCAGGACTCAACACTTGGTCTGAAATCATTGACACTGTGTTTTGAGTCACAGAGAGTTAAATCTATGCAGGGGAGAGAGAGATCTACCTTTTAAGGAGGATTTTAAGAGCATGATATTAGTTTTGTTGTATTTAGGCATCTTAAATTTCAGTGGTTTTTACCCAAATAAAGTCCAGGCAGACATTCACTGAAGCACCATAGCAATATTTGAGTATGGCTTTTCGAAGTCATTAAATTTATAGGGTGAGATAGCAGGCAAAAACCAACTAACCAACCAAAACCAACCCAGAGATGTGGCACATGAGGATTTATTTACAAAGGAAAAATGGGAACGTTCTGGAGGGTGGATTTCACTCCTGGCTCTGGGCAGCATCTCCCTGTTGCCAGCCCTTCAGCATCTGGATGCTGCCCATGAAGCCAATTGCTGGGCACTGTGCAAGGAGATCCTGCCCACGGGCAAGGCTTGGCTGCTTTCCAAAGCTGTTAGTGACTGTCTGCAGACTGTCTTTTGGTTGTTCAGACCCAGGGGTATACCAGTCACATTGCTACTCCTCAGTCTCGTGGCAGAATAACTCTTCATCTCTCCAGCAAATCTCAGCAGAGCTGAGATGCTGCTGATCCTGCTGATGCAGCCATTTCTGGTACCTGCTGACATCTGTGAATCTGGGCAGGATGGGGTCTCTCCTTAAGCACCTGCTCCTGGAGGCTGCTCCTGGTTTGCGGGTCACATGGGATGGGAAAGGTTTTTACGTTCATAAGAAAATTCCCGTTGCTTCTGACCCTCACAAGCCCAGATCCACGCATTTGGAATGTGGGTGATGCTGTGGCATGGAACAGAGTTGGGAAATAGGGATGAGATGCGGAGACTGAGGTCATGGTGGTAAAAACCTTCTGCCCTGTTGGATCCCCGGCTCCATCACGTAGTGATTTTGCTGAAAGAGGAGGTTTACCTCGAGGACGGACACGGGGCTGGTGTGTCCACCCCGGCGGGATCAGCCGCCCCCAGGCTGAACCACGGCGTATTCAGCTGGGGCTGGGCGGCTGCGAGGGGAGCGGGAGCAGCCGCCGGCGAGGCCCGGAATGCAGGCATTCTTCCCGGCCGCGCTGCTCGGGCTGCGGCTGCCCTCTCCCGGCTGCCGAACAGGGCTGAGCTTCACTTCCCGGGCAGCATCCGCCTCCTCTGGGCTCCCGGACTGCTGCAGTCCTGCGGCTCGCAACCCTCTGCCCTCTTTACCTTCTCCACAGGACCATTGGTACCCAGTAACTCCTACCTGCCAAACTGGAGCTTTCTCAGGCGTTGTGTGACCCCACTTTTACTGCTGAGAAACTCACGGCAGGGGCGAGGACAGCATCAGGCTTCAAATGGCCGAATGCTGTTCCTTACACTTGGTGACTAAGAACGCTGGGGTACCTAATGCCCGGGATCTCATAGAATCACAGAATTGTTTGGGGTGAAAAGGACTTTAAAGACGACCTAATTGCAACATCCCCCTGCCCTGGGCAAGGTCACCTTTCACTTGGCCAGGGGGTCAAAGCTCATCCAGTCTGGCCTTGAACACTTCCAGGGGTGAGACATCCACAACTTCACTGGGTAACTTGTGCCAGTGCCTCACCACCCTCATAGCAAAAAGATTTCTTTGTAACTTCTAATATAAATCTTCTCTTTTAGTTTAAAATCATTCTCCCTTACCTATTACCATCTGCCTTTGTGAAAATTCCCTCTTTTTATAAGCCAAGCTCCCTTTAAGCAGTGATGTTGTGGTGGCTTGTTCTGCAGAAGGTGCATCTCTTCTCCATACCCCAGGTCTCCTCGTTCCCTGGTGCTCAGGGGCCCAGTAGTGCTCAGGGGTGCAGTGGAACCCTGAAACAGTCAGAGCTTTGGGGACATCTGTTAGAATTTTTTTATTCTGAGGAAAAAAAAAACAACAAAAAACAAACAAACAAAAAACCCAAACAAACAAACAAACAAAAACAACAAAAACCAAAACCAAAACAAAACAAACCACAAAAATCCCAACAAAACAACAACAACAACAAAAACCACAAACAAACAAACAAAAACCCAAACAAACAAACAAACAAACAAAAACAACAAAAAAACCCCAACAAAAAACAAAAGAAAAACCTCTGAAAAGCCAAAGTTTTGGAAGTGAAAAATCAGGAAAACTGTGATGGAAAGGGCAACAATGCGTGTGGAGTGTGTCAGGTGTAATTCTTGTCATGCTGAGCTTCAGGGACAGGCAGGCATCGTCCAACAGAGCATGTCTGAGAGACAGAGATTTCCTGAGTGGGACCAAGCCATCCTCATTCAAAACTTCACCAGGGTTTTGAATTTTGCTAGTATATCTTCCAAGAAGTTCCTTCAGGCAACAACTGTCCAGTCTTGAAAAAGGGAAAAGCATCCAATTTGACAATTTTTTTTCAAGCTGCTGTTGCTGCTCCATGTGGCTTCAAGCAGAGTGGGACACCTGGGAGAGAAGGACCATGACAGCTGAGGATAACAGTGTAACAGCTACATCTATGGCACAGGGTCATGAGAAAATGAGGGCCTGGAGGTTACAGGCACCATGAAAAAAGAGGACTTTTTTTCACAGTGAGCATCCCTTGAGCGAGGGCAGGTCTAAATGGGGAACAGACCACCCATACAAGAAAGGGAGCAACAGCCACCCCTGCCCCAGGGGGAGATGCTGTGGACTGGAGATTTATGTGAGATACCAGTAAAATCTGATGTTTCCCTGTGTGTCACTGGATTTATACCTGCTCCCCATGAGAAATTACAACTGTGGAGCAGAGAGTGGCACTTGCAGTGGCAGGAGCAGCATGGCAGGGCTGTACACAGGGAGGAGGGGAGCAGTGGGGCAGATGAAGAAGTCTGTGGCCAGAAAAGAGGGATTTATGCAATATGTCTAAACCCACTGTCTCAAATCCCTGGAAAATAGATCATTGCTGGAAGCTGGTCTGGGCCTCTTTCTTGGAATCAGGATGAGAAGGTGATGTGGGAGAAGGGGGAAGCATCTCTCCTTTGTGGATGTGTCTGTCATTGAGGGGCTGCGTGAGCCCCCCCAGGGCAGAGCACTGCTGCAGCTGCCAGGGAGTGTCCCCGAGGCTGGCGTCCCTGCAGACATCGCACAGCAGGGTAGCATTGTTAGTAAATTCATGTCTGTTCGGGGTGTCCTACAGGCTCGGCGGTAGCCGAGCAGCGCAGCTGGGGTCTGTGGGTGCATTTGCTCGATTTGGAGGATCTTTGCAGCGCTCCCAGAACAGCCGTGCGAGGGCAGCACAGACCGACGAGAGCAGGAGCACGAGTAGCAGCAGAAGCAGACCAGAGCCTGAGCACCTGCTTGCAAACAATTTTCTGCACAGCTCCTCTAGGACCTTGCCCCGTGCTCCCTCCCCTCAGCTGGTCAGGGCTTGCTCAGATTGCGTGGAGCTGCTGCAATTCCTGCTGTGGGCTCAGGAAACATGTTATCTTCTTTCTCTGTCGTGGATGAGATGCAGTTGACCATCCTGGCTGGGTGCACACTGCGCCAGGTGTATGTCATCTGCCTCAGGCTATGTGAATCCTGCTCATGCACTGGGGAAATGAGGTTGAAAATGGGAAAAGACATGAGAAAACAAAGTCAGCTTTTTGGGAGCTGCATGAGGAGCCCTGATCACTCAGAATTTGCCCTGTGCACCAAGAGGCCAGATCTCTGCATGACACTGGGGACAGGGACTGGAAGTTTTTGCCAGTTTCATGCTGGCAAAAACCTTATGGGTTCTGGAAGGGGGGATCTGCTCAGCCCAGTGGCCCCTCAGAGCCCTGTGGAGAGGATGCCCAGGATGACAGAAGCCTCTCCAGTGTGACAGAAAGCCAACATTACTCCTACAAGGGATAGGGAAAGAGGCTGGGGCTGGGGAGGGTGACAGGGCAGAAGACATGTGGGCTGTGAACTGCAGAGGGAGCAGCAGGCTTTTGGGACCAGCAGCAGTCAGGAGGGTGAAAAGGTAAAAGTTTGTGCGGGATCCTGCTGATGATCTGGCAGATATTCCTCTTTGCAGATAGTGTTCAATAGAGACAGGAAAGCACAGAACAAGAGTTTTCCAATGATTCTGAGCTCCAGACGGTGTCTGGATGACTTTTCTCCCAGGAAAAATGGACACTGGAACTGGACTAACTATTTCAGGAAGAAGAGCCAGGACTGTGTGAGGATACCTCTCAGGACCATCCCCTGTTCAGCCCAGACTGATCAAGTCCCAACAGGTTGTGATGGGACTGACTCTGCTCTCCACATTTGCCAAAGAACACCAAACACAGGCACTAAATTTGGGCATTGGACAGCTCTATCCCTGACTCAGTTACTGGGAGACTTTTGAGAAAGACCCATTCTTCCCACTATAACAGCAGGCAACAGCACCAGAGGGTTGTCCTATTCAAGAGCCCAGGTAAGTTGTGGATGCTCTATCCCTGGAAGTGTTCAAGGCCAGGTGGGACAGGGCTTTGAGTAACCTGCTCTAGTGTCCCTGCCCATGGTAGTGGGATTGAAACAAGGTGATCTTTAAGGTCTCATCCAACCCAAACCATTCTGTGATTCTGTGATCTTTATGCCAAGTATGGAGAAGGCTGTTCCATTTTTGGAGGAGCCAGCACACCAGGAGATCATCTACCAATCAGCTGCAGCCAACCTTGGTACCTGCTTGGGTTATGAAGTTGTGTAGAATTGCAGCAGGTCCTTTCTGGATTTGGCCTTCCTTCCTTGATGGTTTCTGGAAATATTCCCTCTCTTCAGAAAATGTGCCCTTGAGAATATTAAGTATTTGAGGATGTGGGTCTGCATGAATCTAAGAACATCTGCAAAGCAAATACCAGTCCTTCGCAGTACAGCATGCAGAGGGTGAATCACCTCCCTGCGTGCTGTGATGTGCCATGGTCATTACACAGCAGCTCCTGCCCCAGCAGTTGGGCTCAGAGACAGGGTGTCTCTGAGAGCTGCCAGCTCTAGAAAACATCTGGGCTTCTAGGAAACTAGGTCTGGTGCTACACATAGCCTTTGGATGGGTGAGCTGGGAAAACAGCTATGGGCCCATGTTTTCACTGGGATCTGGAAGGGGCTGCTCTGGGGTCCCATGTCTCAATCCCTTTCCCCTTCTCTACTCCTTGACTTTTTTCATCCCTCTACTCCACTGCAACATAAAGTACTGCTCCATCCTCCAAACCCTCCCCTGAGGGAGCACCGGGTGGTGGAGAAATAGACATTTGCTACTGCCCCTGCTCTTAAGCCACAGCCTTGTCCATGCTAAAAGCTCCAAGGTGATATACATGCAAGTGGTTGATCGCACCAATTACCCCATTAAAGCCAGAGCCACCACTCTTGCCTCAGGCATCTTGCTGCCTGGCATAGCCAGACAACTTTGCTCAATCCCTAGGGTTTGCCAGGCACAATTCAAAGGACCTAAATGTGGAGCAAATAGCTCCTCCTGGGCAGGTACTCTCAAAATTCTGTCTGAGTGTCTGAGACTGGGGACTCCATGGCTTCCCCTGATTTCCCCTTCCAGGTGATTTGCAGATCATGATGACACCCAGGATAGTTTATTCTCAGCCATCTGATGCTTTCTCTCTTGAACATACTCCCATGCAGAGGGAGTGTTCAGCAAAACACACTTCTGGAGGAGAGTCCCCCCCGACTGCAAGAGTCCATGGGATTTATCTCTACAACTTATAAAAGTTTTACTACAAATCTTCTGGCCCAAGTGAGCCAAGAGCTTGCTCCATAAATTACTACCAAGCTGGGGATTAGGAGCACTAAAACAGACGTACTTCCCAGCTAAAAATAAGGCACGGCACAAGCTTGAAGATTTGTTCTGCCTGGAAGTTTTATTGCACCCAAACTGTATGAGATAATGTGCAAGAAAGAACCGCTTAGCAGATCCATCTGCTTTTGGACACATTCGCCTGCTCAATACCTCTGGAACGAGGCAGTGAATCCGTGAAAGAAAATGGAGTTAGACGGTGTTACCCAGTGCAGTAAAACTTTATCCAGATACAGAGAAAGGCTTTCCTGTCCCCTTCCAGCCCTGCTCTGGGGATGCTATGAGGACTCTGATCTTAGGTGGTATTTGGGGCTGCTGACAAAGGAGTGAACCCTACCAGTGCTGGTGCCAGGTGTTGCCCTTGCTGGGCTCGTTTAGC